>APFE030180191.1:0-27001 GCA_000404065.3 Pinus taeda
ATTGAGCAAGGTGGAATAAACAAGTCCAAATGATCGCTGCCCTGCCTGCAAAATGCTGTGAAGTATGCTGTTTTCAAGGGGAAACATCATGAGGGATATGTTAGGGGAGGGAATTTGACATATAGGAAAGGGAAAAAATATATATAAGAAGGGAATTCTGAAGGAAACTATCACATAATGCTAAATATGTCATTCCATCTTTCAACATTTGCAAATCAATACTTTATTTAGGGAAACTGTGTTTTGTAGTCAAGGGAAAGGACAATGAAAATCTTCATGACGGAGGGGAGGTTGCCATGGGCATAGGAAGATAGTGCAACATCACTTATGTACAACTAGCAGGCAGCTCGTTTCATTTTGGTTTTGCATACCTTTCATAAGCATACTCTGTTTGTTTTTTCACATGTAAAAATGGCCATTTAATGCTGATGGAAAACAGGGGTTTTTGGGTATTTTGATTACAAGGGGAAGGGAAGGGTTGCTTTGATTATTTTGCAATGGAGGGGAGGGAGATTGTATCAAGGGAATTAGGGGAATGAGGGAGTAATGAAACCTACTAACCAAGTCTGCCAACCAATTTACACAACAACAGTCTTTTAATAGCGTTGGCAGTTTCATGATTGCATTTATCATGAGTGCATTAGGGTTTCATTTCATGTTTTGACAATAGGGAAGGAGATTCAATTGCATAGGGAGTTTGAAAATGGGATAGGCAATTGAATTAGGTTTTTCATGAGGGGAATGGATAGGAAATCAGAGTCTAGGGAAACAGAGATGATACCATGTTATTTGACAAACCCTAGCACAGCAAAACTGCTCCCTTTTGATAGCTAGCAGCGGATACATTTGATAAACTTTGTCATGATTTTACACAGCTTCTAACTTTTGACATTTACAGCAAGATGACATTTTTCTTTTGTTTTTTATAAGGCTATGCAAGTTATATTTTTTACTGTATTTTTTTTTTACAATTCTTGTTTGCATGCCTTGTCATCACTTTCTTTTCTTTTTACTATTTTTGTTTTCATTCTTTTGTTGTGCAATTTACATATATAATTTGCTGTGTGTAATGGTGTAGGGTTTGAGCGTGTAGCATGGGGAAAAGGTAGGATTTATATGGTTAGAAAGAACTAGGGTTTGATAGGATTTAGAGGTAGGGTTTGTATGGTTAATTTGCAAATGAGATCAATAAATATGACATATTAACATATGTGACTATCAAGGGAAAATGAAAGGAGGGGCATAAGGAAAAATTGCCTTGAAAAACAAACAAACTGTCATAACATATGCTTGCAAATCAACCATCATTCAACCTATCTTCTATTGATTTCTTGCATGAAATTATGATCATAATCCTCCTTTGCAATCATAACACCATCACAAACCACGTGGAGGAGACATACCTTGATAAATTTGGGTGAGCTTGGAAGAGAGTTTGCTGATTGGATGAGTTGTTGTGTGAGTTGTCCAGATGACCGCGCACCACTTTGAAAAAACCGCGCACTGCCCAGAAGTCCGTGCACGTGTAATTTCCTTCAGAAAAAATCTCCTCTCAGAGCCGCGCACTGCCCAGAAATCCGCGCGCACTTTTGTCACGACCGCGCACCTTCCCAGGCACTGAAATTGCTGAATCTTGCCCGAAATCGCCTTCTTTGCCTTTAGCTTTGTAATTTCTTGTTCCCAAATGCACAATGAGGGTTTTCAAAGAGGGAATTTACCTTTATATGCTTCCATTTAAAAAATTTAACTCAAAAATCCACTTTATAATGTTTATACTTTGACATTCTTTTTGACACTGTTTGGGAGTCATTTTGTCCTGAAATGAGCTCTTTTGATGCATTTGACTCCGTTCTTTTTGCAGGTTGACCATCTGATGAGCTGTGGAAAAGGAACCAGGGTTGTTGCCGGCACTATTGCAAACTTCTGAGAATTTCTTAATTTTTACAAATTTGACATGACTTTGGACTTCAAAAAAACAGGGTTTTTTTAAATCCAAAGTATAAAATGATCTGTAGCTGATGAAAATAACAATGGAACATATATACATACTTCCTTCTGGTTTTGCTGGGCACTCACTGACCTTGACTCATGACCTCGAAGTGATTTTGACTCAAAACCCTAGACCTAAGACCTGGGACCTCAAGACAAAAAAAACAAAAAACAAGTATGACTCAATTATATTGTAGTATGACCTGATCCAGCAAAAACCAAGAAGGAAACAAAGACCTGCTCCTCCATTCAGTGTTATGGCATGCCTAGTGGGATGCAAAATTGACACTGATGAGACACCTAACTATGCATATGCAAAGAGCTATTGATCGCTGATGGAGGGCTTAAGACCGACACTAACAGATACCAGAGGCATAGGTAGGGCCAAGTGTGGTGCCCGCACTCTGGTGTGTGATTTGTCAAGTGAGAGGAAAGCACACAATGGACAACTATCATCTATTACAGAAGTTTACACAGAGCCCCCAATAGCTATTTTGCAATTTTTGTAGATCAGTGGGCCACAATGAGCAAAACTATTGAAGTTATGAATTATTAATGGATAGGACACCTGCCTACCAGATGCAAATGGAAACACAAGGCATTGATCCAGCCGCGGGGATAGGGCGTGCTGGATTTTAAGGGTGAGGTCAAGGACGAGGGGTAATGGGGCTAGGATGGGGCCTCAGACAGCTAATATGTTATAACTACGGAGGAGCAAGGCACTATGCTCGCGATTATACCAACCCAACTAGAATATCATGTTCGTAAAGTGAGTAGTTTGATCATGAAATGATAGATTTCCCCATGTTGATAGTACAGATATGTGAGAAAAGGGTAGCGCAGCCTACGCTGACGTAGAACATCCAAATGATGAGGTCTGAGCTGCCCGAAGAAGACCCCAACGTGAAAATGATGCTCAAAAGTGGCACAGCCACAGGGCAAGATAAGGGGAAACAACCTAAGGAAAATACATGGGTTTGCAAGGCCCCCGCAAAGCAACCTGTGTTCGACTTGGAACATGCAAAAGAGACATTTATGGAAGCTAAGAAGAGCTTTGTAGAGGTCTCTACCTCAGGTAGTAAAGATAAACCTGAGAAGGAAATGGATCCCTCCATGCTAACTACCTTTTTAGAGACATGAAAAAAGCTGGCACATGACACTAAGGTAGCTAAGGGATTACAAGAGTTGATAACTAGGTGCGCAGGGTCAGGTGAACCATGTATGGTCTGCAAACTAGGAAAACATGCTTTGCGCACCGGAAGGGAAATGTGATTGACGACGCAGAATGGAAACTTTGAGATGGATCAGGTCATCCTGGACTTGGGTTCGGATGTGAATGTACTACCTAGACAGACATGGGAATGCATGGGTAGGCTCACATTACAGTGGTCTCCTATTCAATTATGGATGGCGAACCAACAAAAGATCTTTCCCATGGGGAGATTGCAAGGAGTAATAGTGGATATCGAATGCGTGAGCACACAAACGGATTTTGAGGTAATAGAAATTGTGGATGACAACAACCCTTACCCTGCGTTGTTGGGAATATACTGGGCCATGGATATAAATGGAGTCATCAACTTAAAGAAGTGGAAAATGATATTTGAGAAAAAGTCCCTATGCATAGTTATTCTTCTAGATCCAACCGAAGGAGTGAGCTACACTAAACCCGTGCGCGACAATGGAGGAGATGAGGAGCTGGATTGTATATACAAAATAACCACGTGAAACCAGGAATGGATAAATCTAACTTTAGATGGAAGGGTCTTGTGGGAACGCACAGAATCCTGCCTTTATGATTCAGACGAAGACGATGAGCGATGGCACATTCGGTTGAGTGAAGTGACAACGCTAAATTGCAATATGATGACCAAATGATTGAGTTCTGTAACCGCCGAGGCTAAAGATTGACCAATATATGATGGATTGACGGTGGTAGATGAATTCCTAAAAAAGTTTGAGAGTGAAATACCAGAGCATCAAAGGTTCGATGCATTAAAGTGGGTGTTGCACGCAACACCTTTGTGTTGGTGGGGAACACATGAAGGAAATTTTGAAAACTGGCGTGACTGCAGAAGGATGATGTGGCTAAGGTTTGGGAAGTTCTAACTACGAATAGCCAAGAAGTACGATGGACGTGATGACCCACGCATGCAACTCTCAAAATGGACCAAAGCCTATGGCAAAGAACCCCAGCCTGAATGGGTACACTTATTTTATCATACCCTAGATGTCATCCCAAGAAACTGGTATATCGAGACAGAACGCCGACATGGTACAGGAAAATGGGATATCTTGCATGAGGGATTTTTGTTAACGTTCTTATATGAAGACCAATGGACGGATACTGTTGACAATGCGCTGCAAATTGTGAAAGCCGCCATTTTCAAAATACCGTAGGAACCATGAGAAATAGTTCAACCATTATGGTCTCATTAGTTAAGTCAGGCCCTAGAATGTTACAATGTACAAGTGGAGGATGAGGATGATGACCCCTAAAACATTTCTATTCCAGAAATGGAAGGTAGCCCCGAAATTCGAGGACCACCAATAGAGGACTCCAACATCACTACGCCATTGAAAATTAAGAAGGTAAACATTGGTACAGATGAGGAGATGAAGTACACGATGCTTGGGGACTATTGGGATGATGCCACGGTGGATAAGGTCATCGAGTTACTTCACGAATATCAAGACTTATTCTCGACCAAAATCATGAAGTTAAAAGGGATTCTCGACGACCTAGGAATGATGAAGATAACTTTGAAACTGGATGCGAAGCAAGTTTAGCAGCATCCTTACCATTTGCATTCGAGGTATAAGGAAAAGGTCCGCAAAGAATTGGACAAAATGTTGTTGGCAGGAATTATTGAACCAATGGAGGAGTCTGACTGGGTGAGTCCTATGATAGTGTAGGAGAAAAAACAGAAGGGTGAGTTTTGAATTTGCATAGACCTCCAAAAGCTAAATGATGCCTGTGTTCATGATCCATTCCCGACACCATTTAAAGATGAAGTCCTGGAGAATGTTGGCAGACAGGAAGCGTACTCATTCATGGACAGTTTCTCAGGGTACCATCAGATCAAGATCGTTCCAGAAGATAGAAGAAAGACAACCTTCACAACCGAATGGGGATGTTTTCAACGCACTATTATGCTCTTTGGGTTGAAGAACGCACCAATGATATTTTCGCGCGTAATAGTAGGCGCATTCAAGGAATTCATCCATAAGTTTTTGGAAGTTTATTTTGATGACTGGACTATATTTGGGCTAGTCAAGAAACATATAGTGAGCTTACAATTGATTCTAGATATTTGCCAACGGCATCAAATTGCGTTGAATCTTAAGAAGTGAACATTCCTCGTCCCCTTTGGAAATTTGCTCGGCCATGTGGTTTGCAAACAAGGCCTGAGGGTGGATCTAGTGAAGATAGTTGTCATACTCAATTTGGAGGCGTCGCGAAGTGTCAAACAACTACGCATCACACTAGGACACATTGGTTACTACTAGAAGTTCATTAAGATCTACGCACAAAGCATGGAACCAATGGAATAGTTGTTGAAAAAGGACACTACATATTGTTGGAATGAGGAATGTAAGAAGAGTATGGCAGTTCTCAAGGAAAAAATGGCATCTGCTCCCATTCTGGTCTTTCCAAAATGGGACATCGAGTTTCATGTACATGTTGATTCGTCGTGTATCACGTTGGGCACTATACTTACACAGGAAGGTGCAGAAGGCATCAATCACCTGATCGCGTTCGCAATCCTGTGGCTGTCTAAAGCTGAAAAGAACTATTCTACTACTGAGCATCAAGGATTGGCGATGGTATACGCACTCTAGAAATACCGCCACTATCTACTAGGTGGGCACTTTAAGATGTATACTGATCATTCCACGCTTAAATACTTAGTTAATAAGCTTGTGTTGGGGGGCCGCATATGCAGGTGGTTGCTCAAGGATATGACTTTGAGGTCATTGTAAAACTAGGACGCTTAAATGCAGGACCAAATCACTTGTCCAGAATTGAGACCGGTGAGGAGCCAACAAATTTGGAGGAAGGACTACCTGACGCACAGCTCTATGCAGTGCGGGTCATGGATGGCCACTTCGAATATATAATCCATTTCTTAACCATAGGGACTACACCACAGGGATATTTTGTCTAGCAGAAGAAATAATTAGTGATACGCGGGGCAGATTTCTCTGTCATCGTCAAACACCTCTATAAAATGGGAAATGACAAAAATATTACGATGATAAGTACCTAAATTTGAATGAGGAGAGATCCTCATAGAAGCACATGGGGGGGTTGTAGGAGGACCTTATGTGGGACGGGCGACTGTGTAGAAAATGCTTCGTGCTGGCCTATGGTGGCCAACCCTACATCAAGACTCAGAGGACACTATGCGGGATTGGGAAACCATTGCAAAGGGATGAGATGCCACTCAATCCACAGATGACACTACAACCATTCAAAAAATAGGCAATCAATTTTGTAGGGCCGATCAAGCCTTAGGGGAAAATAGGTGCGTGCTACCTCATCACCATGACTTAGTACCTGATGCAATGGGCGGAAGCACAACCGGTTAAGGGCTACACAACAGCCATGACTGCGAAATTCTTGTTCAACAACGCGCTGGCATAGTTTGGATGTCTGAAAATTCTTATGAGTGCACTCATTATTAGTGCACTCACTGAAGAGTTCTAGGTGTATCATCAACAGAGCATGCTATATCACCCGCAAGCCAATGGGACAGTAGAAGCCTTTAACAAAATTCTGGAGCATGCGTTAACTAAAGTGTGTAACGCGTAGCGAAATGATTGGGACTTGCGTATACCTACCGTATCATGGGCTTACTAAACCACGTGTAAGAAATTGATGGGTTAGACACCGTTCAGGTTAGTCTATGGCATGGAAGTAGTTATGCCAATGGAATACATTGTACCTAGCCTATGGATCATGGCAATGACAGGCATGGCGGATCGCGAAGCTCTGGAAAACAGGCTCGCGCAACTAGAATAACTTGAGGAAGAATGATTTCTGCCAAGATTCCATCAACAGGTACAAAAATAACGTAAGAAAGATTAGCACGGTCGCCATATCAAGTTGTGCACATTCAAAATAAATGATTTAGTACTGTTATGCGACAGTAAGTTCGAAAAATTTCCTGGAAAATTTAGAATGCATTGGTTAGGACCTTATGTGGTAAAAGAGGTCACCGACGGAGGTGCGATTCTAGTTGTCAAACTAAATGGGGAGCCCTTCCCAGGAAAAGTAAATGGCAGTCACCTGAAGCGCTACACAGGGGGGGCTATCTACCTGACTAGCCAACCGAAGCATAGTCTCAGCACTCCTGACAATTGAAAGAGAGCATGGGACGGTAAAACAGTCTATTAGGGAACTGCGCGAAAACAAGGGCGCGCTGGAGATCAGTATGTCACAAGGGTCACGATTGCACAAAAGGGGCTGCAATGTTGCATGGATAAACATGGAAGTGATTGTTGCTGTCACTGTTCATGACAAGATGTTCGAGTTACGGCGAAAAGGAGCGGGCGGCGGGCAATTAAGATACGAAGTACGATCTAGATTCGGAACGATCTGCCGTAGATCTAACATTAATGAGCTAGAAAGGGAGCGAATGGCTGAATTTGAATTTCACCAGGCCTATGTTTCACAGTACAACATTCACTGAATAGTCTGTGGTATCTAGAGAATTAAGCTATTATGCCTTCCAATGGGTATGGAACCGTTGAACTTTGACGATAAGGAATTAAGCTCGAGGGTTTTAATATTGCCAAAAAAGATGCACGACCTTCTGGATAGTGGGATGTCGACGGCCATGGACGTCGTGTCGAGCTTAGTACCAATGGTAGGGAATGTACTGAAAATTCTCAAACAAGTAGCAGGATTAGTCTGGATGTCATTACCTAAACCACAGGTTGGCAAGCGATCCATGAAAGATAAGGCAAATATGGTGAATCTTGAGACAAACGATGGAATTTCAGTTACCAGTTTGTCTCTGACGCACCTTGAAGATTGGGATCTCGCAGACAGCAACATCTCTCTTGCAAAACTGCAACACAAGCTTCAACAAACAGTGCATATACTAGACCAAAGATCAGAAACTTGTTATTGTGTCTCAAAGAAGTCCCGCCCTTGGCTCCTCAGCTAGAGCTAAAATCCTATGAGGGGTCGCTTTATGTTAACCGAGCAGAGCAGAATGAGCATCATCGGTTGATAAAATTAGTCGAGGCAATGGAGCAGGAGCTTGAAGAAGTTTTGCAGGAGGCATAGATGGAGCAACAGAACGTAGAGTACGTCACTTGCAGAGATGGTGAGCCGCGACACCTTGTCAGCGTGTCTCGAAGCACTGACAAGTGACTTAGGACAAGTCATGATGATTGTGTTGGGGGCCTGTTGGGTAGCGGATCCACCGCGTAATGGTTTTGGGGCTTAAAACCCACAATTTTGGGTAAGAGTATGGTAAAGGTTCTGCTAAGTGCGTGGAGCGTGAATTTTAATGAGTCAAGTCAAAGGGTTGTCCGTCCGAGAATAATGTAAGATAATAGAAAGCAAGCCGGCCTACCCATGGTCCGTGGACCATGGGAATGTATAAATAGAGTAGGGCTCTAGGTTTAGAAGGCATTTTTTTGGTAATTCTGGATAAGATCTAGAGTGTATGGATTCGTAAAGGAAAAAGTGTTCTGAGTCTGTAATTCCGAGTCATGGTTGGTATTAGTTAGAGTAGGCTCTGTAGCTGTATGCACAGAGGCCTGGTAGAGTACACAAATGTGTGCATGGACCCCTGCAAGGTGGAAGTGGATTGTAATGAGATAGAAGATTAATAAAGACAAGTGTTTCTGAATTATTGTGCATCTAGTCTCATATCTGTAAGTCGATACTTATGTTATGGTTTTATTCTTCTCTTTAAGATTTATGGTTGCGTGTACTGGTTATAATTATTGAATGCTTGATTAAGACTCTAAGAATTAGATCAAATCTATCACGATAATAATAAGGAAACCTCAGAAGTGCCTCGTCGCAGAGCTACATGAGGGCCAGACAGCTGTGTGGCGTAGCGCGAGTACGCAGATCAATTCGCGACCCCTCCAGACCTCATCAAGACATCCCTAGGGTGTGGAAACCTGGTTCCAGCACCCTCCTATACTACCTCGGGTGAGAATTTAGTCTGCGCTCCATGGATTGTTGCCGCAAGGGCCAATAATGCGAGATTTGTTTGGCTAAAACACTTCTGAACCTAGGTCATGCCCCAATAAGCTAACAAATGGTTCCATTGTTGGGACTATTACACAGGACGCGAGGACTGGGGTAAAGGAATTCAGTAGTTACAGGGAGCCATTTGGTGTGAGAGCTTGAAACTTCGCAAACTAAATGAAGAATGGGCACGCTGAGGAGGAAAAGCGTGATATTGGATGAAGAAATCAGAAAACTGAACAACAAAGTCGCACAAGCGGGCCATGCGAAACAAAGTATAAGGGGACCAAGCCTGGCCGGCCCTACTACTACATTGGAACAAGCTGTGACCCTACTATCATGGCTGTGACTGCACCTTTCTGAACAAGGGAGCGTAGGCCGCAACACGCTACTAGATAGAAGGTACTCGAAGGGTGCCCGCAACCTGGGCTAGCAGGGAAGTTGAAGTCTCGCACCTGGGGTGCGACCACTTGACTATCTGTGGAAAGCATAGTCTCAATGCTCCAAGTAGTTGAACGAAGGCGCGGGGCTATAAACAAGTCTACAGGGTAGCTGTGTGGAAAGAAGGTTCTGCGTAGGGCCAGTGGGTCATCAGGATGTGGTCATGCATAAGAGGTTGCGCTGCCACGTGGGAAGGCCGGGTGGTGACCATTGATGTCACTATTCATGACAAGAAGTTGGACTTACGACAGAAAGGAGCGGGCGATGGGTCATCAAGACAGGAATTCATAGCTAGATACGAAAGATCTGCCGCCAAGAAGATATTAATGACTGAGAAGTGGAGGGAATGGTCAAATTCAAATACAAGCGCTATTATAAAACCCCTTTGAATAGCCTCACAACAACACTTGGATATTTGAGAGTTGAGCTAGTATAGAGCACCAAGCCACCTTGCCACCCGTGACTAGGTACCTGAGCGAATCCAGGATAGAAACCATGTCAGATATTAGAATTAGAGTGAGATTCGCAAAGGAGCCCTGTCTAACTCAGGAGGAGCCTAGAGAAGCAGCCATTACCCCAGAGGTTCCAAAGTCTCCACGCACACCACGACCCCAGAAGGACAAACAGACTATGGGTCCAATCTAGGTATCACCACGATTCAGTAAATTGTCCATGGCCGAAAAGGGAAAAGCTATCACCACTGAACCTGAGGAGGAAGAGGAATATTTACAAGCCCTAATCACTCGGATTGAAGCATAGGACGAGGAAGAGGAAAATGTTTCCCAAGTACCTTCAGCGATAATGCTATCACCATACATCTCCCCATGGAAAGGGACGACCAAGATACCGAAGGACCTGGAGGCCACGAAGAACACGCTCCAAACCCCACTTCTTCTGGATGAAATAAGCTTCGATGACCTGCCACTAGGCCAGTAACCGAATATCAAGTTCGAAGACTGGGACCTCGCAGATAGTGATAAGTTCCCACAATTGGCTGTGGACAAATTACTGCAGTAGAAGTGGTTACGGGGTGTGGAGAAGGTGGGATTACTCAATTTGAGGTGGATACCCCACTATCACCACGCTGCCGTCATAATTTTTGTTATTTGATAGCTACTATGTCTAGTACATGATGGGTATCTTTGGCTGGAAGAACTGATTCCCATTACAACTGATTTAATACATAGAATTTCAAAGCTTCCTACTAAAGGAAACAATCCTGTGGCCATAGTAGGAACGAGTAGCGACATGGGTCTTGCAGAAGCCATGAAGGCTAAGTATAAGCTGGAGAAGCGAAAGTGAGGATATGTAATAACAAGTGTCAAAGACTGAGGGGTGCACGTTGCCACCTAATTACTGGCTGGCAAGCTCATGAGGAAATTCCATGTAGATGAGGTGCTAGCATCTGTCATTGCGCTCACGGAGCAGTGTGTAGAGGGAGTTCAGTTAAACTGGGGGCATTTTCTCTGCGAAATTTTTTTGATGAATTGTAGGGAAGCCCAAGAGCAGGGTAGGACTTTCCACTATGCATGGTTGCTCCTATCGATCCTATTGGTTGCAGGGGAGCTGCCAAAGGGCAACCAGTTTCCCAACATTGAGAAGAACCTACCTGAAGCCGTGAGGTATAACTCGCTTTGGGCTATAAACGACGTCACGAGGGTTCGTGAGATCAAGGTGTTTTGGATATTTATGGAGGTGAGTATCTAGACATGGATCGACCATAGACCATGGTTATCCCCAACAGTATATAAGATTTTGCAAAGCGCAGCCGAGTTCAAGGCAGATATTCATAATCTATATATCCAGACAGGAAAGGATCCAACTCGAACATGGGTAAAGCTTCCGTTCATTGCAAAGGATGATGAAATTTTTAAGGCGATGGAATCATGGCCTCTGGAGTGGTGTACCCTAGACCTGGTTTAGTTAGAAAATATTGCAGCACAACAATGAAAGAAGGAAATCAAGCTGTGCATCAGAAAGTTGGCAGAAAGAATGAGCTAGGAAAACAAAGTGGCCACATAGCGGGAGGCGATGAGGCAACAATAGAAACCACCACTGCACCTGCCACAGAGATCGTGGAGGATCAGGAAATGTCCACGGAGATGGACATACAGGGGGAAGTGGAGACACAGGAACGCACGGACCTGACCACAACATCGACTCAACTTAAGAGGCTGTGCATCAAGGAGTAGCCACCTGCATGCAAAAAGACAAACCTGGCAAAGACCTTGGAGGGATATTTTCTTGCCAGAAGTGAACCAGTACGTGATGTCACTTAGGGTGCTCTAGAGGAGTTGATGACGGAGCAAACAACTATTTTGGGGGCGCCCAAAGCGCAGTTGCAGGCATTACAGGTGTGAACCCAGGAGGGATGATGTTGAACCTAGCAAAAGGTACATCCGCAGCTGAGTAAATGGTGCACACCCATACAATGAACACTTTAGTGTTACCAGCAGGCGCCGTCCTAGCAGAAGTCGAAGGTGACATGAGGAGTTGGGGGTTGAATTTGGCCGTCCTCACTAGAGAAACCCTATACCAGCTGCAGGATGGGGTAAACGCTGAGCTCCACACCCGAGAAGGCCGTGCCCTCCAGTTTTTAATAGAGCAAAAGGGAAACCTCGAACAAATCAGTCTACAGTGCGACGACTTGGTTGCACACGAACAAGGATTATAATAGGTCATGGAGGAGGTCTATAGCAGTGTACCCAAGCTAATTGTGCCAGTGCAACTCCCAGCAGTTGAAAAGATTCGTCTCATCGTGGAAAGATTCCGTAGGGCCCAAGAAGAAGCCGTGAACTCTTAGTTGGAGTTGAACTTGCAAATCACAAAGCTAAGGCTAAGAGCGTAGCCCCCTACACCACCAGAAGTTAGAGAGAAATGCCACCGTGCCATTTAAGAAGGGTTGGAAGCGATAGAGCGCGTTGTACAGGACTGCACAGGATTGTTGGATTAGTCCCTTCTTAATCTCACATCACTACAAGAAGACCCAACACTGTAGAAGGTAGAGACAAAAGCATGGGAGTTAAAGCAAGGTTATGACAATGTCTGGGGAATTGCGCAAAGAGTCACCCTCACTCAGTGCTTGGCCAAGATGAGGGAGGCCCAAGCCCTGAAGGAACAGGTGGACATCACACGCCAGAAAGAAGACGGGCTTAAAGCATGCATCAAGCCCTAGCTTGAGGACGTGTTTATGATCACGGCTATGATCGAGGGGAAGCTGACTCAGCTGCAGGACACATATGCACTAAGGCAAGAAGGTGCCTCTGACAATGCATCAAAGAGTCACGCACAATTGATATAGCGGATAGTGGAAGAATGTGTGGCAGATGTTGGCACAACGTGGAGGATGTTGGAAGAACTATGAACGAAGATCAATGCACCAGTTGAGTGACTCAGGATGAGTCACAATGATTGTGTTGGGGACCTGTTGGGCGGCAGATCCCCCGCATAATGATTTTGGCACTTAAACCCCACAATTTTGGATAATAGTATGGTAAAGGTTCCGCGAAGTGCGCGGAGCACGAATTGTAATGAGTCAAGTCAAAGGGTTGTCCACCCAAGAATAATGTAAGATAATAGAAAGCGAGTCGGCCTACCCATGGTCTATGGACCATGGGAATGTATAAATAGAGCAGGGCTCTAGGTTTAGAAGGTTTTTTTTTTTGGTAATTCCGAATATGATCAAAAGCATATGGGTTTGTAAAGGGAAAAGGGCTCTGAGTCTATAAGTTCGAGTCATGGTTGGTAGTATTTAGAGTAGGCTCTACAACTATGTACGCAGAGCGCTAGTAGAGTTCGCATCTGTGTGTGTAGACCCCTGCAGTTGAGTGCACAGGGTGGAAGTGGATTGTAATGAGACAAAAGATTAATAAAGATAAGTGTTTATGAATTATTGTGCGTCTGGTCACAGATCTATATGTCTATTCTTATGCTATGGTTTTATGCTTCTCTTTAAGATTTATGGTTGCGCGCGCTGGTTATAATTATTGAATTCTTGATTAAGACTCTAAGAATTAGATCAAATCTATAATAATGATGATAATAATAAGGTATCTTAGAAGTGCCTTGTCACAGAGCTACGTGAGGACTAGACACTTGTGCAGCATAGCGCGAGTGCGCATATCAGTTTGCAACCCCTCCCAACCTCATCAAGACATCCCTAGGATGTGGAAACCTAGTTCCAGCACCCTCCCATACTACCTCGGGTGAGACTTCAGTCCATGCTCTATGGATTGTTGCCGAAAGAGTAGGTAGTGCAAGATTTGTTTGGCTAAAACACTTTTGAACCTGGGTCAGGCCCTAATAAGCCAACAGGGAGTGAAGTGAAAGGATGCACCTCAGTCGATCAACCATGCCTCATGATCTACATGTGTACTTAAAGAAGCCAAGTATACATCCCCAACTTCATCTGAGGTGGTTTTCACCTTTGCAGAAGGAGCATCATCAAATCCCTTTACTTTTTCAAGAGATTTAGATTTAGGGTCCCTTTTGTAGCGCCCTTCCTTTCCGCATTTCCGGCACACCACTTTTACAGGTTTTCCTAGATATTTAGATCTCCCTCTAAATTTAGATCTCCCACTCGATGACTTATTTCTGTTTTTGTTCTAGGACTGTCCTTGTACATACAAGGCATCAACATTCTGGCTCTCCATATTTTTCCATCTCATCTCCTCTATCAGCAAGGATGAGACTATTTCATCAAACTACAAAGCAGTTGCATTGCTACCTATTGTAATAACTAGACTAACCCATGAATCTGGTGCAGAACACAACAAACTGATGCACTTATCTTAATCTGAAATTTTAATATCAATAGATAATAATTGACTTACCACAGTATTAAATGCATTCAGATGTTCTGTCACTGAGTCTCCATCTTTCATCCTCGTGTTATACATCGTTTTTTGTAGGAATAGTTTATTCACCAGAGACTTAGATTGGTACAAAGTCCCTAACTTGTCCCAGAAAGCCTTTGTCGTAGCTTCCCCTGATACATTCAGCAATACTGAATTTGAGACAGACAATCGTATTGTGCTATTTGCCTTCTAATCCAACTTCTTCCATTCTTCATCAGACACTCTTGTTGGTTTAGTACCCAGATTTACCACGATCCACTCATCTTTATCCACCAACAGATCTTCCATCTTGAGTTTCCACAACTCAAAGCTCTAACCATTAAATTTATCGATCTCTACCTTTCCACTGCTCGCAATATTCTTTCACCACCAGAATCAATCCCATAGATTTGCCATTGAATAGGGTCTACTACAGACTCGATTGAAACCGCTTAGCAACAAAGGCATCACCTTGAAGCCAAAACAACTCTAATACCAAATGTCGATTTTAACCCCGTACAGAAATTACCTGCATACAAATTCTAAAACACAAAAAATAAACAATGCGAGAGCATAACACATAAAATACATATACACAGATATTTTCCCCTGGATCCCAAAACAGGGGCTACCAACTTGATTTTTCAATATGTTCCTTTCAATGTTAAAATACATATACATACATGTCGAAGCATCCAATACCATGGACAAAAACCATCGTGTCTAAAACCATGTGCAAAAACCATGCACAAAACCATAGGTAGGTCTGCCCAACCTAATATAGGGTCCAAAAAGGTTTCCGTGGGGCACAACCCTAGACCCCATAGAGGGGGGCTATCTGCCCCCCTCAAACACCCTATGATCCCCCCCTATTGACTAGGAGTGCTAGTCGTGGAAAGAATATAACACAACCCCATAGTAGTGGGGTCATCCCTTGCTCAATATCAAGCTCAATTGTATTATCATTATCTCCTACTCCCTTGAGCCTAGTGCATGGCACATTATTTATCAACAAGCTCGTCACTATCTCTTGTACTTTCCCACTTTGTTGGAACTTGAAGATCCCCTCGTTACAGCACATGGAATAGTTCAAGTGAGCAATGGTGCCTTCTTTAGCCACTATTGATCTCAATTGTGCTGTCCTCATCAAGCCTTTCCTCCTCAGTCCTTTCATAGGCCTATCACAAGAAAATTCTTCCATGAGAACTTTAGGGATAGAATAGATAATTTTTTAGTATTTTTCCTCGTCTTGAGTGAAATTTATTGGTAGGTGTACCACCTCAACAAGGCAAGGTAATTCTCAAGGAAGATGTCAAGGATAAGGAACA
Source organism: Pinus taeda (assembly GCA_000404065.3). NCBI lineage: Eukaryota > Viridiplantae > Streptophyta > Pinopsida > Pinales > Pinaceae > Pinus > Pinus taeda. The sequence continues at coordinate 15,813 of APFE030180191.1, forward strand.
AAGAAGAACTTGCAGAGAAAATGAACAAAGAAGAACCATAATGAATACATGAAGAGATCCTAAACCATGAAATAATGAAGACATTGCATGATACCTCAAAAAGTCTCGATGCTGATTCAGGATCCTTTGGAGAGCGAAAAAGAAGAATAAGCAGATCTTTCATGAAGATTGAAGATAAAGAAGCAAGAAGAGCAACTTGGAATTTCCACATCGTCATGAACCTCCATGTCACATTTTCAAGTTATGACTTGTACAAGTGTCATCACAATGTCATATGTGTCAATTTGTATTGACACATCATTTGTGGATGTAATTATTGAATTCTCAAAAAATGACAAAATGTAAAAGAGGTGGAATTTTGAGAGTCATATGTGGAACATGTAAAGTCACATATGGACAAAAGAGTCTTATAGAAGTTCAAAGGTCACTTAGCATTCTAAGAGTCATGAGAGTAACTCAAGAGTCATAGGAGATATGAAAATTCATTCCCCTTATTATAAATACACCCTCGTAACTCAAGAAAAAGGATTTTTGGAGAATTATACTTTGGGAGAGCTAGCCTTGGTTTCTTCCACTTGGCATAGGAGAGAAAATCGTTCTTTTGGAGAAGCAAGTAGTGACTTAATGCTCGACTATTGGAGCTAGTGTCTCATCATTGTAACTGTGTACTTGGATCTTTCACTTAATAATTGAAGCTCATTAAGCCATCACACTTTCATGCATATATCATAAATATTGTAGGACTATTATTTTGACTTTTGTGGTATATGTTATGTTCATGTGTACTAAATAAATTGAACTATTTTAGTGGCTTTGGTGCTTATCTTATTGAATGTGTGTTGTATTTTCTTTCATGAATCGTTGTTATCTTGTGAACTAATTTTCAATTTAATCAATGAATATTTCCTTTCTCTTATGTGCCTCCCTTAGGATAGTACTGTTACTTTCCTTCTAGATACTCACCTTTATCTCCCCTCTCATAAAGGCCTCCTTTTATTAATTGCAATAGGTAGTTCATAGTGTAAACTTACTTGCTGGTTTCAAAGGTTATGTGGATACCATTAGGTCCCTATGCTACTGGTGTAACCCCTTATTGTTATGAGTGAAACCCCCTTATTGTATTATTGTGCCCATATAGTCCCCATGTTGTTATTATTATGCCACATAGAAGCCCACTATTGTTATTGTTGTGCCCCTACAGTATTATTATTATGTAGGCTCTAATTGTATTGGGACCCCTTAGACTCCTATTTATAGAAAGGATGTCTTATCATTTTTATCATCGAAGAATTGTTCATTTGTGTAATGTAAAGGAGGCTTCCCCCTTGAAGAGGTAGATTTTGACGTTGTTGATTTATATTTTCTATCTTTTTGTGAGTTGGTTTCATAACATTTTGTATCAGAGCTTTGGATTCTAGGGTTTCACTGCTCCAAACAAGCCATCGTGGAATTTTTGCTATAATGTTTTCTCTATGAGGTTTCAGAAGATAAAAAAAACCCATTTGATTTGAAATCGTTTTGAACCTTGGGATCAAATTTCACATCTTGTGGCGTTATATTCTCAGTGATATGATCTAAGGAAGTTAGGGTTTTTAAAAGCTCCAAAATTCCATCTCAAACAGATCATTGTGGAATTTTCGCTATCATTTTTTTTTCTACGAAGGCTTAGACTCTGAAATTAAAACTCATTTGACAAAAAATCGCGATTAAGCTTCAGCCCTAATTTCATATCTGGTGTAGCTATATTTTAGAGATATAGTCAAAGACATTTAGGGTTTTTGCAGGCTCCCGAATTACATCCCAAATAGGTGACCTTGGATAAAATTGTCATAACTTTCTATCTTAGCATCATATTGAAATTTCATAAGAAGTTATAGCAAGAGGATGGACGGTATTGTTATTTGTATTTTTTGCAAGTGTGAAGGTCAAAACAGTGACATGTGGCACTTCATACAATTTCACTCTACGAAAAACTATATAATCAGGTTATCTTGGGAGATTGAGCATAACCCTTTCTTGGAGAATCCAATTTCGATCAGACTAGTGCCATTGAAATAAGACTTAGAGGGCTATTGCAGGTTGTAATTTCAAACCTTGGAGATCCAAAATTTCAGCGATACAACAAATTCAAGATCGAGCTCCTAAAAACAAGAAAAAGAATTACTCGAATCAAGAAAATAGAAACACCTAGTAAGAAAATTGGAGGGATGATTTGAAGAATGTGATTGAAGATATGATTAATAAGAGAGATGGTATAGAAGAGAAATTGAATGGAAACATGGAATATTTGAAGAAATACATGGAAGGTTTGAAGGAAGGTGGGACAAAGTCTCTACAAGAAAGGCTTCCTAACGTCGAAAAGGTAGTAGAGGAAACTCATGATGAGAACAAAAGAAATGTTAATCATGATTTCATAGACTTTAATGTTGGACTGAAGACCCACCATATTCCAAATATAGAAATGAGGAAATTTGATGGCAATGATATGGTAACTTGGATAATACAGATGGAGCAATATTTTGATCTACATGATGTGCAACCACCACAAAAGGTACGTATTACATCTTTATATTTAGAACAGAATTAGTTTGTATGGTATAGAGGGATTTGCTCTCGTAAAAAACTTGTCACCTGGTCAATTTTCACTAAGGAAATGATAGCACATTATGAGGATACAAAGAGCAACACCTTCTTTAGCCAATTGATAAATCTCAAACAAAAGGGTTCAATGGCAGAGCACATTGAGGACTTCCAAAAATTGAATATAAGGGTAAATGATATCCGAGAGAAGCATAAGATTGATATCTTCATAGGGACTTTAAATTATAACATCCAACATGAGGTTCACCTTTGGAAACCTGATTCATTGGAGAAGGCATACAGGTTGGCAAGAAAAATTGAAAGCAAAATTATGGAAACAAGGAAGGCTACCGCTCATAACTATAAATATGGAAGTGTTGTTGCTCCTAGCCTTTCACCACCTACAAGGTTGACACCACAACAATTGGAAGAAAAAAGAGCAAAATGGATATTTTACAATTGTGATTGAAAATACACTAAAGGTCATAATTGTGCTAAGAAGAAATTAATTTACATAGATGGGGTAGAGGAGCAAGAAAAGGAACAAGAAACATCAAAATAAGGGGATATACACCAGGAACCAATCCCATAGAAATAATAAATGAACCTGATCATGTCTTCTAATGCATTGACAGGAATTACCACTCCTCGAACGCTCAAGATAGAAGGGCATATCCAGAAGAAAAACTTAATAGTGTTGATTGATTCGGGTAGTAAACAATTTTTTATTCATTGTAAGATAGCCAAGGAATTGAATTTCTTCCTATATCTAGCACTAGAGTTTTAAGTAATGGTTGCAAGTGGAGGGACCATAAATTTCTCTGGAAAGTGCCATAATACCAAGTTACCCATGGGAGAATATGTATTGAATAGTCCAATGCTTTCCATTCCAATGGGTGGTGCAGATGTTGTACTAGGAGTCCAATGGATACAATTTTTGGGTACTATAGCTTTTAATTTTCAAGAATTTTTCTTGAATTTCTTTTGGGAAGGAAAGGAACTTAAATTAAGGGATATCACAGGGAAACCGGGAAATATAATCAGCTCTAATAGCATGACAAATCTTCTAAAGAAAGAATAATGGAGTTTAATTGCACAATTATGTTCACTAGAGGTTCCCACATCGAAATCATCTATTTCTTCATATCTCCAAAACGTTTTGGACAATCATTCCAAGGTATTTGAGACTCCCAAAGGCCTCCCACCTATTCGTGATCATGATCATGCTATTCATTTGATTCCAGGAAGTGTTCCCCAAAAAATCAAGCCTTACAGATATACATATGCCCAAAAGAGTGAAATTGAACATATGGTTGCAAAAATTCAACCTAGTCAAAGTTCTTTCTTTGTTCCAGTGGTATTGGTACACAAGAAAGATGGGTCAAGGTGCAGGTGTCCAAATTATAGGGAGCTCAACAAGCTTACTGTTAAAGATAAATTTCCCATTCCTGTCATTGATGAATTATTGGATGAATTACATGGAGCAATTTACTTCACCAAGTTGGATCTTTGTTCAAGATATCATCAAATCAGAATGAAGACCGAAGACATTCCAGAAACAACATTTAGAACTCATGAGGGTCATTATGAATTTTTGGCCATGCCTTTTGGCCTTACCAATGCACCTTCTACATTTCAAGGTTTGATGAATTCCATTTCCAAACCCTTCCTTAGAAAAATTGTGTTAGTATTTTTAGATGACATACTAATCTAAAACAAGTCTTGGAAGGATCATGTTTAGCATGTTGACAGGGTTCTCAAACTATTGGAGGAGAAATAATTATATGAAAAATGCTCCAAATGTTTCTTTGCAGTACAAGAGGTGGAATATTTTGGTACTCGGTTAGCTCATATCTCATCTTATCATTCTCAATCTGATGGGAAAATTAGGATAATGAACAAATGTTTGGAAGGATATCTTCGTAGCTTTGTATCTAATAAATAGACACAATGAATCTAGTGGTTGCCTCTAGCTCAATGGTGGTATAACACTTCCTTCCATACTGCAGCAAAAATGACCCCATTTATGGTGCTTTATGGATATCATCCATCATCTATCACATCATCTTTAAAAGAAAATTCTAAGGTTCAAGTAGTGGAATATCACATCAAGCATCAACAACAAGTTCTCAAACTCTTAAAGGATAACCTCACTTTAGTAGCATAGAATGAAACAATAGGCAGATCAACATCACAGCGAAAGAAGTTTGGATGTAGGTGACTGGGTATTTCTAAGACTACAACCATATAAACAAATGTCCCTCAAGCAAGCTAAGAAAGATAATAAATTATCACCAAAGTATTATGGTTCGTACAAGATGTTACAAAATATTGGTACTATGGCATACAAATTGGAGCTTCCTGCATCTTCTCGAGTGCACCCAGTTTTCCATGTTTCATGCTTAAATAAGGTTATAGGTGAGAATATCCCAGTACAAACATTATTGCCCAAATTGGTCGAGTAAGGAGAAATCATATTATAACTGGAAGCAGTCACATAAACAAGAAATCGATATCTATGAAATCGATCACTTTTAGAGTATCTCATCAAGCGGAATAACTTACCTACTAAAGATTCCACATGGGAGGATGAGAATTTTATACAGAAGCATCCAGAACTACTCAAGCATTGAGGACAACACTTTTTGAAGGAGAGGAGCATGTTAGGTCCCTCTACTACTAGTGTAACCCCTTATTGTTATTAGTGTAGCCCCCTTATTATATTATTGTGCCCACATAGTCCCCATGTTGTTATTATTCTACCCCATAGAAGCCCACTATTGTTATTGTTGTGCCCCTACAATATTATTGTTATGTAGGCTCTGATTGTATTATGACCCCTTAGACTCCTATATATAGAAAGTAGGTCTTGTCATTTGTATCATCGAAGAATTTTTCATTTGTGTAATGTAAAGGAGGTTTCCCCCTCGAAGAGGCTGATTTTGAAGTCGTTGATCGATCTTTTCTATATTTTTGTGAGTTGGTTTCATAATAGATACTCTCTTGTGTTATTCATTGCATCCAAGAAAACCTTGAGTTATCATGGTTGGGTTGATACTTTAGATGGAGCTCCTACTCCAAACGGTGTGAGGTCTAATTGGGACTTCACATCGAGGAGGCCCCATGTATGTTAGCGGTATCCAGCACTGTCAACATTCTGGCACAAGAAGGAGAGCCAAATGACAAGTTGTGCACATTGATTTTGTTTTGAACCTCTTATCTTAATTGGCACGTTCCAAAATCATGATCCTAGAAATTTTTTATAAGGAGCTTGATGTTACCATTCCCATGCATATTATTCATAATTTGTCTCAATTTAAGTTTGATGGTGAGGGTGGACTAACTGTCCTTGAATATGTGTTTTAATTTTCTCATTTTTCCCTTACTAATGGAATACATTGGAAGGATGTCATGGCCATACTTTTCACCCTTAATTTGAAATTCGTGTCAAGAAATGGTGTCATACACTACCAGCTACTTCTATCTATTCATTTAAGCAACTTGTTTAGGAGCTTCGTGAAGCGTTTGAAAAGTATGATTATCAATATGTACGTGATATAATTGATCAACTTAGAATGAAGTTAAGTGAATCTTTAGAGGGTTTCCTTAATCGATTTCTTCAACTTTGTTGTGATTTTATTGAAGTAGATTTTGACTATAATTTTATCAGCAAAAAGTTTCAGAGCTTGATTCTTCTCTCTATAAAATATTTTGGATATAAACCCCCAAATGATTCTTATCTTACAACTTACATTGATCATGAAACACCCCAAATTGATGAAGAGGAACCTACTATTTCTTTCGTTCCTTGTCCTCCTCCTTTTACAGTACCAATTTGGGTTCCTTTTTATCAAGATGTTGAAGTTAGGAAATCTAGAAATGAAATTGTTGATCTATCTTCTCCACCTTCATCTACTCTCCATGATCTACGTCTGATGGAGGAAATATTGGAGTGGTTCATGAAGCCTAAGGTAAAGACTAATCCCTTGACTTTTAGAGATGATATCGACACTCATAACATTAACCTTAAATTTTATTCCATAGAAAGTGTGATTTCTTCGAGGGATACACTTCAACCTATACCATCCATCTTTCCTAATTCCTTGTTCCTTAGACCTCTTAATCAACCTACTTCAACTCTTAATGATGTTCAACATGTTATTTCAAGTACTAATCAATAACAAGGTTTTTGTATTTCATATATAGAGGAGTAGAGTGTTGGAGATATGTCTTACCTTCATTCCCTCTTTCAATATTATAATTTTGCATCTCTAGAGGGTCATCAATATTGTAATCTTGATAACCTGTCAAATGATTTTGAACTCTACATTCAAGTTGAGACCTTGGACAACCATCACCTTGACATCTATGTTTCCACTAATATATGTGGTTATGAGTGCCCAAGTAAATGGGATGATATATTTTCTTCTTTAGAGGATTTAAATTTGCAAGGTGTCAATCCAGCATCTTTTTCTCATATTGTACAAACTCCATTTATGGGTTGGGATGCTCTTTCAATTCAAAATGATCCTGGAATTCCTCTAATTCTCATATCTTTAGATGACAATCCTAAAGAGGTAAGTCGTCAGGATTGCAAACCTTTGTTACAAATTGTTGGAGAAAAGAAAGCTCAATCTCAATGTCACATTGGTATGCCTTTCTTTGTCCATTATACTGATGACAATGATATTGATACATTGTGCTCACAAGCTCAATTTGACTTAGTTACAACTGGTGCTCCTCCTCTTGAGTCTTTTCATCCTTCCTCACCTCTAGCACATTATTCATAAAACCCAAATATGTTTTATAAGTCTATTGTACCAAAAGTTCCTCTAAATTGTTTAAATATTTATCTCGCTAGTTGTGATTGCAATTAGGTATAGGATGGTTTGATCCTACAATTAGAGCATGAAAAGCTTGAATCTATTATTAATGATTCTTTCAATTGTAAATCTTGCATAAGTTAGGAGGAAGGTGTTCCAACTCTATTTAATCAAAGGATTTTTCCTATTGATGCATTAAAATGCTCTATCCATCAAGTGTCTGGTATGCCTAATCTTAAACCTGATCAAACTAGTGGCACTAACAATGTTTTCATTAATACATCTGTGATCGTGGTGCATGTCTACCTGTCAATGATTCTAAGCCACCCAAATTCGACGATCCAATATCAGAAAGTTTGGATACCTGTCTGGAGGTTGAGACACTTCAACCCCTGTTAATGGTTATGTTAGGTTCTCGCAATCCTACCAAGATCTTTGAAATACGTTGGATCTATATTTTCACACATAGTTATTTCCTTCACATCTATTCACTGGTTTTGATTTCATTTTTAAAAAAAATTCAGTGTTTCCAAGTTAATCTTCCTAATCCTCAAGATAGACTTTCTGATCAGATAAAGGATTTTTGTTTGGTTAGCCCCTTTTCATGTGAATCCCTTATATCAAGCCAAGGGTTAGAGAGCATATCTTTCATGGATTCTTATAGTTTCAAAGCCTATCATTTTGATTATCAAGACAAAGTTAATTTTGGGTTGGATGATTTATCTCTATGAAACTCTTATGTGATCAATCATCTTCTTATCCATTTTGTATATGTCATGAAGTTAATCATATTTTTGGCACAATATCTCTTCTTGAGTGCTTGAAAATTATTAATTCATTGGGTGAACCAAAACCCTTGTATTGACACAAATACTGGGTTTAATGTGGCACATGTTTCCAATATTTTGTCAACTCAGTATCCTGATTAGTTTCCTGGATTTACAATGTCAACGATTGTTTTAATGCCCTAAAATTTCACATTGTTGGTTATGCATGTAATCAGATGCAAAGGGAACCAATAGAGGATTGAGAATTGTTTATGTTAATCGATCAATCTAATCATAATACTAGATTTTCTCTTTCTAATTCGATTGTGTTAACTAAAAAAATATTTTCTCATGTCTCAGAGTTTTCAAATTGGTTGTTTTGAATACCCAGATCTAATAATTGAATGGTTAGAGAAATCCTACTAAGAAACCTCCTATGCTAATAATAAGCTTCGGTATTTTCTGGTATATATTGAGAAGGACAACACATATGCAGGTACATTCATAGCAATCTTTCGAGGTTTGTTTGTTTGTTGTTCTGAGCGAAGAGGTAAAGTGCAAAATGGTTAGAATTAGTTGCTATGGAACATGTTTTTGGCATTAGCCAAGGCCTTCATTTCATTGTGCAAGTTATTCAAGTTGTTATATTTTCTTTTTCACATTACATTTTATCGCTTTTAATTGTTCACATCCTTTCATTTGCAAGATGAGAACTACGGTGGTTGCATTGGAAATTTCACTACACTTAACCCCGACCTTCTAGTTTGTTAGGTTAGGGGTAGATCTAGTTGCATCCTAGTTTTCCTTTACACTCATCATGCACTTGCTTTCTGTTAGTTTTTCCATGGTTATTTGATTTTTGTCTCACGTGATTTTTTTTATTTTAGTCCTCCGCTTGCTTTTTTCTTTTGATATTGTTTAGTGTGCTTTTGTTATGTTTTTTATTCATTAATGTTCGTTCAATAACACTTTGCATGAAAACTGCTCTCTTTTGGCTCAAAAGACAATGTGGCAAAGCTTGAAAAAGGTGATTCTGATGATGAGCAATGCTTGGCTAATCTGTTAACCTCTTCTCTATTTGGATTTACATATATTCTAAAGTCAAGGATGTATGAATGGAAAATATGGTCCATTCGTATTTAAAGCTTTGAGTAGAACCATGACACATGTACCTATTCTAGCATCCTCATTCCTTAACTCAATATTGTAATTAAATGGTGTTATACATGTTGATCCAATCTAGTAGAGAAGGGAAGGGGAAAATCAATAGTGAGCAAACCATATCAAGGGTGTATATAATCTTCTCTGAAGTAATAACCTCTCCTGCTCTCAATAAGTCAGGATCCCTCTTCTACCCTAGTATATACATAAGTGTCTAAGCACATTAAAGTAATTAATAAATAAAGGGTGAAAGAAGAGAAATGCTTCATGCGTAGATATGTGAAGCAAGTAAATTCATCGGGGTACTGACTAGGCTCATAGGCAATGAAGTAATTCTTACGTTTTTGTAGCGACTCCACCAGGGTACTAAATAGGATCATTGGCAGCAAAGAAACACTAGATATGAAAACTAAGACACTAATTATCTTAAACTCACAATTACATATTACCCTTATCCTAGATCGAAACAATTGTGGTATGGAAAGCTTTGTGAATGTGTTAACCAAGGAAAAGAATAGAGGAGACTATATCTATAATAGGATAAAATGGGAAATCCAAGGCAATCCAAATTATGAATCAATAATTCTTGAAATACAAAGACCTTTCACTTAAGGGTAAAACTTGAACAAAGAAGTTGGAGTTCGACCAGTGTGTTGTGAAGTGTTGACATTGTGATCAACACCCTTCAAAATTTTGTCTAAAATGTAATTTAGAGCCCTCTAAGGATCTTACAATCTGTCATCCATGGTCACTTCATCATCAATTGATGTTTTATAAGTGTTTCAGTCTTCTTCTCAGGCTATTAGTGTCAAATTCAGCTCACACATGTTCATCCTTTGATGAATTCACAAATGCACATCTGTTAGGTCCCTATAATACTGGTGTATCCCCCTTATTTTTATGGTTACTGTAGCCCCCTTTTTTTATTGTTGTCCACATGTATCCCCCATGTTTTTTTTTGTGTGATGTATATAATCCCACTATTGTTATTGTTGCACCATTATATTATTATTGTTATGTAGGCCCTGATTATATTATGACCCCTTAGACTCTCATTATATACCAATGAGGTCTTATCATTTGTATCTCCCAAGAATTATTCATTTATTTAATTTAAAAGAGGTTTCCACCACAAAGAGGATAATTTTTAAGTCATTGATCTATCCTTTCTTTTGTTTTGTGAGTTGGTTGCATAACATTTTGTATTAGGGCTTTGAATTCTAGGTTTTCGCTACTTCAAACAGGTCATCTTGGAATTTTCTCTATAAAAAAATTCTACGAGGCTTCAGAAAATTAAATTTAGACCACATTGAGTAGAAATCTTGGTGAACTTATTGTCTAAATTATAGATCTTGCTTCATTATATTTTCAGAGCTATGGACCAAATAAGTTAGGGTTTTTGCAGGCTCCAGAATTCAATCTCAAATAGGTGACCTAGGGAAAATCGGCATAACTTTCTCTCTAAGCACCGGATTTGAACTTAATAAAAAGAGATTGAAATTAAATAGATTTTAGTGTTTTTTTATCATTTTCAGGGCTGAAGGCAGAAACAATGACATGTGGTATTATGTACAAGTTTGCTCTACTAAACAAGTCTATAATCAAGTCATCATCGGAGATTGGGCATAAATATTTCTTGAAGAATTCAATATCATTCTAACTTATTGGGTTGGAAAGAAGACTCATAGGGGTACCACAAGACGAAATTTTTAGACCTTGGAGATCCGAAATTACATAAATACAACAGTTAGTATCGATCTCCTAAAAAGAAAGAAACAAATGTGTACTTTTTAAAAATTTCGCATAACTTTTGTTTGCAAAATCAGTTTGAAGTGATTCAAAGGGCATATTGAAGCAT
>APFE030180191.1:27059-38898 GCA_000404065.3 Pinus taeda
AAAAAAAACAAAAACAAAAACAAAACAAAACAAAACAAAAACAAAAACAAAAAAAAAAACAAAAAAACCTAGTAAGAAAATAGAAAGCTCTTCTATGACACGTGAAGAAGAGGAAGAAATGCAACATGATATATCAAAATTACGAGATCAAGTGTAACAAATTTCACTCTCGCAAAGAGTAACCAAAAGTGAATTGGAAGTGAATGAATGTTAAAATGGATGGTTTAAAATAAAAAATAAAAAGGGACATGGAAGGCTTGATGGATGGTTTAAAAGTAGAAATGGAAGGTTTAAAGGAAGGTTTGACAAAGTTACTACAACAAATGCTTCCTAATGGTGACAAGATATTCCATGAAACCCATGATGAGAACAAAAGGAATGTTAATCGTGAATTTAGAGACTTTAACTTTGGTTTGAATACCAACCACATTCCAAATATTGATATGAGGCAGTTTAATGGCAAGGATCCAGTAACATGGATACTAAAGATGTAGCAATATTTCGATCTCTGATGTGAAACCCTCACAAAAGGTACATATTGCATATTTATATTTATAACCCAATCAATTTGTATGGTATCGATGGATTTTTTTCTCATTAAACAATTGTTATTTGGTCGATTTTTATGGAGGAAATGGGAGCACCTTATGAGAATATAAAGAGAAACACGGTCTTTATCCAATTGAGAAATCTCAAAAAAAATGGTTCAATGGCAGAGAACATTGAGGATTTCCAAAAATTGAATATCAGGGTAATTGATATTCCATAGAAGTATAGTATTTATGTCTCAGTGGGAACTTTAAAGGATAAGATACAACATGAGGTTCACCTTTGGTAACCTGATTCATTCGAGAAGGCATTTAGGGTGGCAAGAAAATTTGAAAGAAAATTTATGTCAATAAGGAAATCTACCACTCACAACTATAAAGTTGGAAGTGTTGTTGCTTCTAGTCTTCCACAACCTACAAGGTTTAACACCAAAACAATTGGAGGAAAAAAGAGAAAAATGAAAATTTTATAGTTGTGATAGAAAATAGACTAAACGCCATAAATGTGGAGAGAAGAAATTATTTTACACAGATTATGAAGAGGGGGGAGAAAAGGAAAAGAAACATCAAAAGAATAGGATATAGACCAGGAACCGATCCTAGAGAAAGAAGAAAAGAATTTTGCCATATCTTATAATTCATTAGCAGGAATTACCACTCCTAAAACTCTCAAAGTAGAAGGATATATCAACAAGAAAAATGTAATAATGTTGTTTGATTCAGGTAGTACCCATAATTTTTTTCATTATAAGATAGCCAAGGAATTGAATTGCTTTCTATATCTAGCACCAGAGTGTCAAGTGATGGTTGTAAATGGAGGAACTATAAATTCCTCTAGAAAGTGCAATAATATAAAGCTAACCATGGGGGGACATGTATTCATTAGTCCAATGTTTCCATTCCAATGGGTGGTATTGATGTTGTAATAGGATTCTAATGGTTAGAATCTTTGGGGATGATAGCTTTTAATTTTGAAGAATTAAAAAATAAAAAACAAAAAATAAAAATAAAAATTGAGAAGGAAAGGAAGTTGAATTAAGGGGTATCATAGGGAAACCAGGAAAGATAATAAACTCAAATGGCATGAAAAATCTTCTAAAGAAAGGAAAATGGGTTGTAATTACACAATTATGCTCACTATAGATACAAACATTGAAATCATCTATTTCTCGAGATCTCCAAAAAGTCTAGGACAATCATTCCAAGATATTTGGGACTCCTAAAGACCCCCCACCTATTCGTGATCATGAGCATGCTATTCATTTGATTCTAGGAAGTGTTCCTCCAAAAATCAGATTTTACAGATATGCCTATGCCCAAAAGAGTGAAATTGAATGTATGGTTGCATAAATTCTAGAGGCTGGTATAATTCAACCTAGTCAAAGTTCTTTCTCTACTCCAGTAGTATTGGTGCATAAGAAGGATGGATCATGGCGTATGTGTCTAGATTATAGCGAGCTCAAAAATCTCATTATTAAAGATCATTTTCCCATTCATGTCATTGATGAATTGTTGGATGCATTACATGGAGAAATTTACTTCACCAACTTGGATCTTCATTTAGGATATCATCAAATTAGAATGAAGACTAGATACATTCTAAAAACAACATTCAGAACTCATGAGGGTAATTATGAATTTTTGGTCAAGCCTTTTTTCCTTATTAATGCACCTTTCACATTTCAAGGTTTGATGAATTCCATTTTAAAACCCTTCCTTAGAAAATATGTGTTAGTATTTTTTATGATATGCTAATCTATAACACGTCTTGGAAGGATCATGTTCAAAATGTTGGCAGGGGTCTCAAACTATTGGAGGAGAAACAATTATATGCAAAAACCTCCAAATGCTTCTTTGGAGTATAGGAGATGGAATATTTGGGTCATATTGTATCTCATGAGGGTGTTAAGGTAGTACCTAACAAAATTAAATCCAGTAAGGAATGGAAACTCTCCACAACCATAAAGAATATCTGAGGATTTCTCATGTTGATACGATATTATTGCAAGTTTGTTAAGAATTATGGGAAAATAGCAACACCTCTAACAACATTATTAAATAAATATGCATTTTCCTGGACTCCAGAAACAACTAAATTGTAGCACCTCTAACAACATTACTGAAGAAAGATGCATTTTCTTGGACTCTAGAAACAACTAAGGCCTTAGAACAATTTAATGACGCAATTTTCCAAGCACCAGTGTTAGCTATGCCAGACTTCAGAAAAACCTTTATTGTGGAATTTGATGCCTTAGGAAATGGAATCGATGTTGTTTTAATGTAGGAAGGAAGCCCCATTTCTTTTTAAAGTTGTCAAAACAATGGAAAGTATTTACACAAACCTACTTATGAGAAGGAAATGTTGACAACAAAACATGCACTAAAGCAATGGTGACCTTACCCAATGCGAAGACACTTCAAGGTAAAAATAGATCATGGTAGTCTTAAATAGTTTTTGGAACAAATATTATCTTAAGAATATCAGCAAAAATGGGTCACAAAGATGTTTCGTTATGACTTTTAAATCATCTACAAAAAAGGGAAGAAAAATGTTGTCGTAGATGCACTCTCAAGAAAGGATGAGGATGCAGAAAGATTTCTTTGTTCCATGTCTATTTTCAAACCTGATTGGATAACCAAACCAAGCAATGAATGGAAGAATGACGAAAAAGTTTGGAAACTCATTCAAAAATTGCAACAAGATCCCAATAGATCTGATACATTTAACTGGAAAAATCATTCATTATGGTACAACGATCGCTTATATGTTTGTAAGAATTCCAAACTCAAGCAAAATATTCTTTTGGAATTGTACACCTTCCCTTTAGGAGGGCTCTCAGGATTTTTTTTTAAACTTACCATTTGGTCAAGAAGGAATCTTTTGGGATGGCCTTAAATTTGATATTCAGAAATTTGTGGGAGAATATTTGGTTAGCCAACAAAATAAAGTTGAAATAACTAATACCCCAGGTTTTTTACAACCTTTATCCATTCCAAGTCAGTGTTGGGAGGAGGTCTCAGTGAATTTTATCACAAGTTTACCCAAGTTTGAAGGAAAGAGTGTCAACATGGTGGTAGTTGATAGGCTTACCAAGTGTGCACACTTTTGTGCAATATCTTCTCCTTTTAAAGCCAGTACATTTGCTACTACATTTATGGAAACCCAAAGATTATTGTAAGTGACAGAGATACCATTTTCCCTAGAAATTTTTGGACGAAATTATTTTCTTTTCTTGGTACTCAATTATCTCATAGCTCGTCTTATCATCCTCAATTTGATAGGAAAACTAATATAGTGAACAAATTTATGGAAGGATACCTTCATTTATTTGTATCTAATAAAGAAACACAATGGGTCAACTGGTTACCTCTAACTGAATGGTGGTATAAGACTTCCTTCCATACTACAGGAAAAATGACCCCATTTATGGCACTTTATAGATATCATCCACCGTCCATCACATCATATTTAAGAGAAAATTCTAAGGTTCAAGCAGTGGAAGATCATATTGAGCATCAAAACAAGTTCTCCAAATATTAAAGGATAACCTAACTCTGGGACAAAATTGAATGAAACAACAGTCAGATCAACATTGCAATGAAAAAACTTTTAATGTAGGTGACTAAGTGTTTTTACGGATACAACCATACAAAAAAATGTCCCTCAAGCAAGTTAAGAAGGATAATAAAATATCACCCAATTACTATGGTCCTTAAAAGGTGGTGCAAAATATTGGTACTATGGCATACAAATTGAATTTTCCTGCAACTTCTCCAGTACACCTAGTTTTCCATGTTTCATGCTTAAAGGAGGTTATCAGTGACAAACTCCTAGTTCAAACAGTGTTGCCAAAACTTCACAAAGAAGGAAAAAACATATTTGAGCCTGAAGAAGTCATGGAAACAAGAACATGACAGCTATAGAATCAATTAATTTTAAAGCATCTCATTAAGTGGAAGAACTTACCCACTAAATATTCCACTTGGGAGGATGAGAATTTTATACAGAAGTATCTAGAACTACTAAAGTGTTTAGGAAAATACTTTTTTGAAGGAGAGGGGCATGTTAGGTCCCTATAATACTAGTGTATCCCCCTTATTATTATTGTTAGTGTAGCCCTTTGTTGTTATTTTTTTCCCATGTATCCCCCATGTTGCTATTGTTGTGCCTCATAGAAGCCCACTATTGTTATTATTGTGCCCTTACATTATTATTGTTATGTAGGATCTGATTATATTGTGACCCCTTAGACTCCTATATATAACAAGGAGGTCTTATCATTTGTATCATACAAGAATTGTTCATTTACGTAATGTAAAGGAGGTTTCCCCCTCGAAGAGGATAAGTTTTAAGTCATTGATCTATATTTTATTATGTTGTGTGAGCTAGTTTCATAACGACATCTTTGTTATGCAAGCTTAGTTCAACATGTTAAATTTTCATATTGTTGTATGTTGTATCATTTACTTTAGCCCAATTCAATATGTCAATTAGAAATATTTCAAATTACAATTATTATTTCCAATTATCAAGGGTGATTGAAGAAAGAACAATAAATGCAATGACAAAGGAGACAATCAACACATCAACAAGAGACACTAGGTTTGGTCAAAGACTAGAGGAAAAATCCCACAAGGGGGAAAACCCTTTGAAATTGTTCTTCTATTAGATTGTCATAAAATTTTCAACAAAGAGTACAATGAGCCCAATACAATATCATCTAAAAAAAATCCAATAACATTCAGAAATATGTTTCCAGCATCAAAATATGTCAGAGACAGCTTTTCCTATATGCAGTCAACTACAGTCAACTTCAGTCAATGGTCAAATATGAGTAAAACTTGTTCATCACATGGAGCAAGAGTTTTGCGAGTGAATGAAGGCTTATAGTTTCTCCCTTGAGCCTGCAAGCTAGTGACTATGGTCTAATTTTTCTTGTGATAAGCCAACAAATTTAACCAAAAAACCGTAAAACATATGCGAGCCTCAGACCCTATAATTTCATACTTTTGCGAACTTCTTTTGTCGTCCCAGCCTCAGACCTGTGTGAAACTATAAATGAAGAAGAGAAGAATAATATGCTTGATGACGTCCAAACGAGATTGAGGTCACTTGTATTTATAGGCTTCCATGGGTGTTTAGGAGAGACCTGTAAAAAATGTGCATATGTGGGATTTTCTTCGTGTGTATAGTTTCCCTTGTCCAAATTTGATGATCTTTAGGTCAATTTTGGTCCTCTAGAAAAGAAGAATTCAATGAAACCATAATATCCATAAAATAATCTATCTAAAGTAGAATTTGAAAGTATTTTCCTAATTTAACACTCGCTCTCAATTAGGGAGAATTCCACCTGTCAACATCTGACCATCGATCAACATGTCATGTATATCCTATCATCATATCATGCCCCATCTTTGCTCAACTATATCTGCTGAAACATTCTTGAATCTAAAGAAGAAGAATCATCGAGGAGAAGAAGTTATAACCCTCTACATCGTCGGAGAGCATATCTCAATATGAAACCACATCGGGTAGTACATCTCAACCCAAAATCTCATGAGGGATCTAAATATATCTAAACCCATGTCGAGAAACAGGTGACATAGAGGAGCACATCTCAACCCATCCTATTGCGTACCAATATTCCCAAAAATGAACCTTAAGATTCATGTGGTATAACACCTGCATCATAATCCGAGCTTGGGCTAGACACCCAACTTACCAAAAGGTAAGGATCACATTCCCGAAGTCTCCTCAACCCGTTGACAAAACGGGGAGGGACAATCCTAATAAGCTCAGCTTGTGGGTATGATGCCAACTAGGGTATAATTTTCAAAGACCAATATAGGGGAGAAACATCTCCAAACCAATGGCTAAGAGATAGGGATGATACCCTATTGTCCAGAGATCCCTCAACCCCATGAGCCCTCCATATCAATTCCTCACTCTAGGAGCTTAAATAGTGGGGGATAGTTGGCTCAGTGCCCTTGATCAGCAATGCTCCTTATCAAGAGGGGTCACATCCATCAATTCAAGTTTCCCTTTGAAGACCAAGAAATTCCCTTTCCACAAAGCCTTGGTGAGAATATCTACAATCTACTCATATGTCGATATTTGATGGAGTCTAATGGCTCTTCTTTGCACCATGTCTCGAATGAAGTGATATCATATCTCTATGTGATTGGACTTTTCATGAAATACAAGATTCTCTACTATATGGATCCCACTCTTGTTGTCATGATATATCATTGTATTGTCTAGGACCTACTCAAATAGCTCTCCAAAGAGCTTCCTCAATCAAACTACTTCACAACTATCCATTCTAGAGGAAATATATTGTGCTACGGATTTCTGATTCCTACTCATCCAAGATATCATGGAAGATCTAAGTTTAAAACAACATCGACAACTTTTCTTTCCAAGTCAGCATCAGTGTATCCATGAAGTCGAACATCTCCGGCAGATTATCTCCGACAAAGTGTCATCGTCCCATGCAAATATCTCAAAATGTGTTTAGCAGCAATCCAATGTGCATGGATAGGTTAATTCATGAATTGACTCAATTTATTCACTACATAGCATATGTATAGATTGGCGTTCACTAGGAACATCAAAGCCCCAATCAACTCTCTATACTAGGATGGATTCGCCATACCGATTCCTACAACTTCTCCACATAATTTCTTGAAGTTCATCTCCATTAGTCTGGGTAGTGACTTGCATTCTCTCATTCCAAATATTTCTAGCAACTTCACAATATATTTTCCTTGTGAAAGTAAAATCTCACTGGGCCTTTACCACACCTCAAGACCTAGAAATTAATGCATGAGTACAAGGTCCTTCATCTTGAATTCAAAGGTAAACTCCCTCTTACACTCGATCATCAGGGGATCACTACCTATCAAGAATATGATTGTTGACATATAAAACCAAAATCAATGGCATACCTTGGACTACCATGAAGTAGAGGTTGGGATCGACATTGCTTCTCATGAATCCCAACCACGACAAATAATTGTCTATGTGGGTGTACCATGCTCTAGGGGCTTGCTTCAAACCATACAATGTCTTCTTCAACCTACAAACACGTGTCTTTTGATCCTATACTTTAAATCCCTGTGGTTTCTCAACGTACACTTCTTCTTGTAACTTGCCATGAAGAAATGCAGTCTTCACATCCATCTGATGAAGGTTCAATCCTTGACTTGCAGCAAGGGAAATTATCAAATGAATGGTTGTATATTAAGCCATAGGTGCAAATATATCATCATAATGTTCTCCCTCTCTTTGGGAGAATCTTTGGGCCATGAACCTTGCCTTGTATTTCTCAATGCTACATCAACTCCATGCTTGATCTTGAATAGCCACTTTGAAGTCACCATAAATTTCCCCTTCAGTCTTGACACAACATCCCATATGTCATTATTCATAATCAATTCATATTATTTGGCCATGGCATCTTTAAAAACTTTTTATTTTACGTCTTCTTCGAATGTGGGAGGTTTGTATTGAATCATGTTGAAAATGCAACAAAAAAATCTGATTTAATTTTGTCCTTGAATTAAATTAGAAATAAAATTGTAATTCCACATCACAGGACAACTTGCACAAGTTAACTAAGTTAATTTTACTTAGTTGGCTTAGTTAATTCGACTTGATGGTCTAACTTGATTCATGTAGAGTGTCTCCTACCTTATAGGAGCCTTGGTTGAGTTATAATTAATTAATTCAATTTAACTGAGTTAAAAACAGTTAAACTAGTTCCAACTAATGGAGGAATTAGTATGATCCGAATCAGGATCCATCAAAGACTACCAAAGAACCATGACTGTATCAGGTCGGGAGAAATCTCTAAAAAATCCAAAAACAGCGATAAAAAACACTCTGAACTAGTGGCAATGGTAGCCAGCGTGGAATGACGAGGACCTTGGTCAAAGTGCGCTGACCGAGGCCCATGGAGACTGCGCAGGAGGTCAAAGTAGCCCCTGGGAGCCCCGGATCGGGAAAAGGAGGTGATTTTTGATGCCCGGCTAAGCGAACAGGGCTGAAACGGGGGAAGCCCAAGCACTTGGACACATGGCAAACTAGAGAACTGCGGGCGAGAAAGGAAAAAAGTTTTGATCGTACAAGGCAAGACCCGCGCTCTAGAAATCGACGGTATTTATCGGGGTGCCCTCAAATGGTAAACGGTTTTGGAGAAAGAGGAGCAATCCCACTTACTGATCGATGTGTGGCTATGAAGGAGAGAGAAAACCACCATTGATTGCGCGTTATCGGTCGAGCAGGTCAACCACATGGGACGTACGAATGACGTTGGATCTGGGGGACCCAGATCGGATGGCTAAGATTACACCCGATGGAGGAAGTGGAATCGACGAGGGATTAAGCCGTGTTTGCAAATATTTGAGGTCCGTTTGATCGCCACGGTGGAGGAAGAATGCATCCACGATGAAACTGAAGAAACGAGTCGACAAGCAAGCTAGCGTTGTTCAAAGGAGGACACGTGGCCACTTCCTGAGCATTCATGCTGACGCCGAACAGGGAACTCCAAGTGCAGCTATAGAAGGTGAATCGATAGAGGCGAAAGAGGAACCAAACAGGCATAAGGACGAATGGCTAAAAGCCATGAATAGAGATAGTCAAATCAAGTGGAAGTAGACACAGAGAGAGAGTCGTGAGATGACAAAGGTGGAAAAGTGAACCCGGAGGGGACTGAACATAGAGAAAAACAAACATAGCAGAAGAGACAGAGGGTTGAGCTGACCAGTGGCAGCATCGAGCACCAGAGCTTGAAGATTCAAGCCATCCCATAGAGGAATCTATCTGGACTAAGCATCATATGTGGCTCTGTCCATTGTAGGCCTAAAGGTCACAGAGCTAGTAGGAGGAAGAAGAGTCTGTGCACTCCAGTGGCCTGGGAAATCCAGGAATCACCCTGCCAAGAAAACCTGCTTCAGGAGAACTCCCATCAAGTCCATGCATTGTAATTCTCTACTCAAAGATCCAATAAAACAAGGCCACCACTGAAAGCTGGACTGAAGACGTAGCCCTGGAGAATAGGGTGAACTCCTTATTAAAATTTCTTGTGTCTTTGTGGTCGCTTACTATATTTCTATGTTTTCATTCCATTTAAATGTCTGTGTATTGGCAATCTGATCGATCCATTGCTTAAATAACATGGAACACACACCGGCACATGAGTCTGTAATACCTTTTGTTTAATAAACTTTAAATTGGTGTCACTCATAGGGTGATTATTAGATCAAGTGGTATCAGAGCAGTAGGTTGTAAGGTTAGACAAGCTTGTGTTGGTTTAGCTGTGAATGCTCACTAGATCAAAGCTCAAATTAGGAGAAGGAGAGTTGGTGGAAACTAATCCTGAAATTGGGAGAGTCTATCCTTAGAAAACAATGTCAGAGGAAGGTTCTATGGGGCCAAACCCTCAATTCATAAAAATTTTCCTAGCTATAAAGTCTATGGTAGAAGAAATGTATAGGGACTTTAGAAAGCATAAGGACGAAGATTCATTAGGTTCTAAACAAGATAAAGAAAAATATGAGTCTCATTCCCATGACCACTCAAAAGGAAAGGGGAAAGAGGAAAGCTTTCTCACACCTCCTAATAGCCCTGTGCATAATAAGAAAGCATTTTTGATTAAGTTAGATGTTAAATTTGATTTGCCTATATATGATGGAGAGCTAAATGCTGAAAAGTTGGACAATTAGATTAGACAAATTGATGTATATTTCAGGGTACAAAACATAGACTCGGACAAGAGTAAGATTCAACTGGCAGGCCTACGCCTAGGAGGCACTGCCTTGGTTTGGTGGGAAGGAAAAACCCAAGCTGATATGAAGAAGCATGGTAAGACCATCTATGTCTGGAGTGAATTTTTTGTTATAATCAAAAAGCAGTTCTATCCATTGGCCTACATGCAACAAGCCATGATGATTTGGAAAACTCTTCGGCAGTTGAAAGGGAAAAATGTGTAAGGGTATACTCAAGAGTTCAGAAAGAGAGCATTGATGTTGGGTATCTCATTAGACTCACCAGAAACTATTTTGAAGTACATTGGTGGTCTACACAGCTACATGAGGCAATACCATCCTCATGTTTAATCCCACTAGTATAGATGAGGTATCTGTACAAGCTACTCATCTAGAAGCTAAAGGAAAAAATGGAAACCCAGAAGTTGGGGGACCATCCCAACCCACTGTAAGCAAGAGCAAGGAGAAAAGAAAGCAGAAGTGGAAAGCAAGGAAGGCTAACACTGCACAGAAAAGTAAAGCTTCATGCACCCACTGTAAAAAGGATGGGCATGATGATGAGCACTATTGGATTCTGCATCTAGAGCTGAGACCTAAGAAGCCCAAGGGAAAGAAGAAGAACACTATTGTAGCTATTCAGAAAGATTTGGGGTCAGACTCAGGAGATGAAACAATCATTGTAGCCACGGGTGTAAAAGGTTGTCTCCTTTAGAGAATGTTGAAATCAAGAAGTAGGTGCAGGAGTTTCTCGAGAGATGGTTCATCAGGCCTAGCACATCACCATGTGGGTCACCAATCGTTTTGGTGAGAAAGAAATATGGCTCATGGAGAATGTGCTTTGACTACCGAGCACTGAATAAGATAACAATAAAAAATCGTTGTCCCCTTCCTCGCATAGATGATCTTTTAGATCAATTGAAGGAAGCTGTTTATTTCACCAAGATGGATTTTCACAGTGGATACCATTAGGTCAGAGTTGCAGAGCAAGATGCATGGAAGACTACTTTCAAAACAAAGCAGGGATAGTATGAATGGCTGGTTATGCCTTTTGGCTTAACTAATTATCCTGCTACTTTCATGAGATTAATGACTAATGTACTCAGACCTTTTCTTGATGATTTTGTTATTGTGTATCTGGATGACATTCTGATTTTTAGTAAAACGTGGGAGGAACATTTAAGGCATGTTGAGCAGAAATTAGATGTTTTTAAAAGAGAAAAACTTTATGTTAAACTCTCCAAATGTGAATTTGGCAAAACCTCTCTAAATTATTTGGGTCACATAGTAGGGGGAGGTGAATTGAAAATATATCTCTCTAAAGTGGAAGTCATTGTAAACTGGCCTAAACCCAAGTCTGCTACAGAAGTGAGAAGCTTTTTAGGAGCATCACAATATTGGAGGAAGTTCATTTCAAATTTTTCCTCAATTGCAGCTCCCTTACATGCCTTGACAGGATTGAACAAGGTGTTTCAGTGGGGAGGCAAACAACAGAAAGCCTTCAACACCTTGAAAGAAAAGATTAG
>APFE030180191.1:42961-73212 GCA_000404065.3 Pinus taeda
ATATTAAATCAGCATATTGTGATTCAGAGTCAACGATACTTATCTGGTTGATCTCTTCAAATTGATCTGTATCACCTAATTCTGGAATGTTGGATGCTCCTACCAACAACCTGCAAAAACCTTGGCCTCTAACAATCTTTGCTGGCTTGATTTCTAGGTCGTATTCTTGAAGTGTTGTTACCCAATTTGCTCTTTTTTCTCCCAATTCTCTTTGGATTAATAGTTGCCTTACTGAAGGGAAAGGAACTATAACTTTTGTATGGGCTTTTAAAAGGAACGGTCTATAATGTTTAATAGCTTTATATACAGCAAAGGCCTGTTTTTCTACTTCGGAGTAATTTAGTTCAGCACCCTGAAGATTTGAACTATAGAATGAAATGGGTGCTTCCAAATTGTGATTGTTGATCTGTGTGAGTATTGCAGCATAAGAGAAATCATATGCGATAGTATACAATGTAAAATGATTAGAAAAATTAGGGGTATTTAAAGCGGGGGCATTGATTATTGATTGTTTGATCAATTCAAATGCTCCCTTTTCTGTCGATCCCCATTTAAAGACTGAATTTTTCTTAATCATAGTTTGAAGTGGTAAAATGATTTGAGAAAATTCTGGAACGAATCTCTTAACAAAATTGATTTGGCCTAAAAATGACTGCATGGATTTCTTATTGTGAGGAAAAGGGATTTCAGAGATTTCTTTAATCCTATCTGGATCAATATAAATGCCTTCTTTAGAAACAATAAAACCTAGGAGCTTGCCTTGATCAAGAGCGAAAAAGGATTTTTTAGGGTTAAGGGAAATACCATACTTCTTACAGCATTGAAAGATTTGATTTAAAGCATGCAAGTGATTGGATCTCTCTTTAGAAAATACAGTAATATCATCTAAGTAGACGACTATTGTTCTGTTAATTAACCCTTTAAAAGCGATATCCATTTCTCTTTGAAATGTGGCTCCTGCATTAATAAGTCCGAAAGGCATTTTCTGATATGCATACATTCCCCATTTTGTTCTGAATGTGGTTTTGATTCAGTCATCAGGATGGACCAAAATTTGATTATATCCTAAAAAACCGTCCAAAAAGGACATTAACTCTGAGCCTGCCACTGATTGGAGTATCTGCTCCATAGTGGGTAATGGGAAATTATCTTTTAAACTTGCCTTATTTAAATTTCTGAAATCGATACAAATCCTTATGTCGCCATTTTTCTTTTTGACTGGTACCATATTGGAGACCCAGTTTGAGTGCCGAATGGGAAAAATAATCTTAGCTTTCAAGAGTTTATTGAGTTCCGATTTTATTTGACTCTCTAAGTTTGAATGTATTTTCCTCAAATTTTGTTGAACTGGTTTCTGTTCGGGAAGCATCGGAATAGTATGCTGGATAATGGATGTATCATACGTTTTTAGATCGTCATATTTCCAAGCAAAAACATGTTTATTCTTGCGCAACAGTCTAATGAATGCTTCCTTTTCTTCCACAGAAAGTCCTAATCCTAAATTAATGTTTTGAGGAGTTTGTTCAGTGCCAAGGTTTATCAATTCAAACCTTAAGGTAGAGCTTTGGAGCTTCGTATTGGTCACAGGTTTAAACCTGTCTTTAATATCGTAAAGATCTTCAAGCTTCACCACAGGCTTTGGGATTGAATTTTCTTCATGTTTACCTTGCATTTGAATATCATGTTCGTCTTCCTCAATGATTTGATTATCATAGGATTTTTCGGAGGTTAAAAACTGTAAAATGTCTTCATCGTGATTGAATACTCTCCAATTAGTTACATTGTCAGGAATTGATGGCCTAAAAAGAAATTCTACTGAAACTCTATCTGGGCTATAGCCTTTGGAAGGGAGGAGCTTGGAAGCGACATTGGCTAGTAAGTTGGCTGCTGAATTTTGAGACCTGGGAATGGAAGAAATATTGAATGCTAAAAAGTAGGAGGTGAGTTCTTGTACTAGCGATTGGTAATGTTTGAGATGGTTTGAAAGGCAATGAATTGTATTCCTTACTTGTTTAACAATAATCTCAGAATCTCCAAACACTTTCAAGTATTGGACTGTGAGTCCAATTGCTTTATATAATCCTTGGAATAATGCTTCGTACTTAGCTGTCTTATTGGTGCATTCAAACTCTAGCCTGCAGGACAACATTGTTTTTTCTCCTTGTGGGCTAACCAAAATACATCTTGCTCCTAATCCTTCGTTATATTTGGACCCATCGAAATATAAAGACAAAAATAAAGACTTATCTACAATCTTCTTTACAAAATTCTCAGTAACATTAACACATTTATACTTGTCAGTCTGCGAAATTTTTTCAATTTGTGATGTGAAATTGTTTACAGAGAAAGGAGATGGTTGGGCAATATAATTGCCGAAAAATGATTCAGAAGAATAATTTCCTAAGATATTGTTGTTGAACGCAATTGGTTGATTTTCTTGTTCGAATTATGTAACAGTGTGGGTCATATGTTTCTCCCGATCGATCTTTATTTGATTCGGCTTACCTTTATAGGGGAGCCACATGTGGGACCAATCGGTGGAAATATACCCATGGAGCTTTTCTGACCAATCTCTGCTTAAAATTAAACCATAGAACTCAGGTATATCGGCGATTAAGATATCAATCCTTTGGACTACTCATGGATCCGCCGATAACCTGATTGTAATAGAGTTTATTTCCCCTAAAACTTGACCTTTAGTTCTATCTAACTGCACAATGTGAATTGAGGATTTCTGAGGTTCTATGTTCAGTTTAGAACAAACTGAAGCTGGCATTATATTGGATGATGCCCTAGAATCAATTAAGCAGTTATGTAGATTTCGATTGTAAATTTCATATGTTAAGAGGAAAGGAGGAGTATGGGAATTTGATCTATCTCCCATTTAGAATTTGTATCAGTTGCCTCAAACTCTCAGAAGGTGGTTGGTCCTGATCGCTCTGAGCTTTAGTACTAGGAAGAGTGAAGAAGACTGCATTTAAGTTCTGTTGAGAAGTATTTTTGTTGATGTTAATTTACTAAGTTCAAACATGGTGATGTTTGCCTTAGTTTTCTTCATGTCATCAACAATATTATAGTCCATCGAATCAGATACTACCAATGTCTTAGATGACGAAGGTATATTGGAGGATGACGGCTGATTTTGAGATACTGTTGCGGCTAGCTTCCTTGTGGGTACCTTTTCCTTTGTAGTCTTGGTACCAGCACTCCTTTTCTTTGGATTGGCCTGAACAAATTCAGGAGTAGCTTTACTCCTGGTAGTCACGAGAAAGGCTTCTTGCTCAGCGTCAGTATCGGAATTAGGGAGTATAAAGTCCCACATTCCATGGCATTCAACGACTTCCTCTTCTTCTAATTCATTGGAGGGTGTAATTGTTTCTTCTTCTTCTTCTTCTTCTTCAGGATCCGAATCTGCATTGGATATGACATTTGGAGGCTTGGACTCAGGTTTTTTGAAATTCCTATAAGGTTTCTTTGTTCAGGACTCTGCTACTTGCTTCTTAATCTCAACCATTTCGTTTGACATGGTTTTAAGGACTTTTTGAAGGCCCTCCATGTTGTATGGATCCTTAGTGATCTTCTTCTTTGAATCATCCTTGAAAGACACTTTTTTGGATTTTCATTCCTCTAGAGCAGTTTTCTTTTCCAAAGTGATTACACTTTTTTCGACAGCGAGGGCTTCTTTCATGTTTTCGGCCAATGTAGGTTGTTTAGCCCTATCCACAAAAATGGCTATGTTTGAGGGTAAGGCTGTAATATACCATTCGCTTCTAACTTGTTCACTTGGCTTATCATCGGTAGGGATTTTGTTCAAGAGTTTGTTAAATTGGGAGTTAAACTCCTTAATGGGTTCTCTTGACTCGATCCTTAGATTGGAAAGGTCATTGATGAGTGTAGCCAAGGTTCTATCATCCCTGTATTTGGTAAGAAACTATTCCTGAAAGATATTCCAACTAGTAATGGATCCAGCGGGTAAGGAAAAATACCAAGATCCTGCTGATCCTTGTAATGTATAAGGGAATAATCTAACTACAACATCTTCTTCTATTACTCCCTTCAAATTGACTGACAACATAAAATTATTTATGTGTTCCTCTGCTGACGTTCCAGCATCTGGATTGAACTTTGGTAACCATTTCTCGGGATAATCGAGTAATGGATGTAAAGGCGCAGGCATGGTGACTGCACCAGGACTTCTCCATGGTCTTTGAGCCATTTTGGGAGTACCAGCGATTTCCTGTGGTGTTCCAGGTGCTTAGGGGGGAGGTGGAAATGAAGACTGAAAGGATTGTGATGTTGGAGGTGAAGTCCCTTGGTGAACAACAATATGTAATGGTGAAGTGGGTGTTTGACTTCGCACAGGTGATGATGAAATGGAAGATGATGGAGAAAAGGTTTCACTACTAGAACCTTTAGTGTTCTTTTTAATCCTTTTCATTTCGGGCAAAGGAAACTCAGGTGGTTCAATACCTAGTTTTTCGCTTTGAAGTCTGGTAAGGTGAGGAGGTAAGTGGAATTGCGAAGTCTGACTGCCTTGTGATACTTCAGATCTAGGAGGTGAAATTGAGAAGCCTTGAAGTTTCTGATGATAGATTGAACTTCAGGGGACTCCGGACTTAAATGTTCTGAAGTATGATGAGGTTGAGCAGTAGTAGTTGATCCTTCCTCGTCTCGTCTAGATACTGATATTCAAGAGTGCAAACGAGAGGTTCGAGGAGAGGTGGGAGGGTGATTTACTCTGTGAATGGTCTGTAGTTTTTGGCTTATCGCCATTCATAGCAGATGGCCCTCCTTCTAGCGCCAGAAATGTTGATGCCCCGAAAATCGTTGTATCAACATTGGGGGATAACCACCCGGTCCGGACCTTAATACAACTCCTTTTCCGTTTGGGATGGTGGCTCCGACTGGATATAATGGGACCAGTTTCCCAATAATGAATAAAAAGGGGTGGATGAATGATAGATTATCTAATCTAATGATAGGCGAATAATTTAATCTATCAACAAAATAAGAGAACTAATACTAATCCCAGGAACGATTATTCTTTGGAAATGCAGCGTTTGATGATCTTTGTCTTATTGACAGGAATATAGATGACTCTGTAAAATAAACATAGATATTCATTCATTCAAAGATTACTTCATCTAAATAGTTAAACAAAGTGATTAACACAAGATTGTTGCACTTATCATTTATATCACCGATACATACATGATTGGAAGAAAAACATACTATAAACAACCACTAGTGGAATGCATAAAGGATGTTGTTAAAACACATATATATATGCGATAATAACAAGGGAGATCAAATGACAATTCATATAGCAAGAATGAGTCCAGACATAGATAATAGTACCATATGAGTGGCTAATCAATCCCAATATCAATCACTATTTGAAATTATTCCTTCAACGCAGAAATGCTTTCAAACAAAGACAATAGTGCACATTTGTATAAAAGCTTCCTTATCAAAATCAGAATGATCGGTCCAGTTTCATAAAAGAATATCCCTGAAGTACAATAGTGCAACTTCAGGATTTAAGTCATATACAAAACTTTACGACCCTTTCTAAATGCATGAAAGGGTCTATAAATACTACACTAAACTAAAAATCTATGAAACCAAAATCCTACTTAATTGGTATCAATTAATAATAACTATCTTCTTGGCAGTGATCTGGAAGTCGACGATGTGAATCATCACTCAAGCTGTTTGCCTTTAAACCTAAGCTGGCTTATCGCAAGCATTGGCTCCACTTCAGGTGGTCTGTTGAGGCGAGAACTGAGTTGGGCGGCAAAGGTTCCATCCTGAATATTGGGGATAATATACCCGTTCGCATCTGTGAGGCATTTGAGGGTGGCTCTCTGGCTGTGCGGCTTCACTAAAAAGAACCAATAGGCATCCCATGTCAAGCTGTTAATTCCCGCGATTAACCTTCCATTTTTCTCCAGCTCCGAGTAACATGACTGCTCCAATATCT
The DNA here is from genome assembly GCA_000404065.3 of Pinus taeda. Taxonomy (NCBI): domain Eukaryota; kingdom Viridiplantae; phylum Streptophyta; class Pinopsida; order Pinales; family Pinaceae; genus Pinus; species Pinus taeda. Next base: position 48,945 of record APFE030180191.1, read on the forward strand.
TCGTTGTTGTTAATTTGCCTGGAGTACATTGATAAATCATGTTAGACAAGTAAAGAGTATTATTAACCAATTCAACCAAATTACTAGTGGTTGTCTTGCATATTGAAATCGTTCTTTCTGCCTTCATTAACTGAGATTTCCATTCTGTAAATAATATTTCTTTGTGCGATTCTAGAATCCTTGGTAGGTTAGCTGCCTGTCCCTGATCGGTATCTTGCCATTCCAGAAAATTTGTCAATGTTTCTTCGGCTTGATCCAAATTTGTCCTTGCCTTTTCTACTTTTTCACTTATGGATGCCGCTAAATCGCATAATGGTTTTTCCTGGGTGATTTGCTGACACAAAAGCTTCATCTGATTTATCAATCCCTTGTTTAATTGAAATGCCTCTGCTTTGAACTCATCTATTTGTGGGAGCTTCTTTGTTTGCTCAAGTTGAGCTGATAATTGAGCGATCTTCTCATCTTTGGATTTCACCATTTGCTCATTTGATGCTTTTAGTTGCGCCAATGCCTCCGATATCTCCTTTTGCTTTTGGACTGCACTGTCATCAATCCTCTGTTTTTCTTCCTGCAATTGTTTAGTCAACTGATTGTTTATTTGTTGTTGTACTAGAAATTGATGTTCTACCTACTCTGCCTTTTGCTGCGCTTCCGATAATTGTGCTTGTAGAGAAAAGATATCCTGGTCTCTTGTCTTCAATAAACTACTCACTTCTGATGCTTTGTCTATTGTCACTGCCGAATAGGCTCCAGCATATTGCGATAGTTTTGTCAAATCATCAGAGGGGTCAAATTCCTCTTTCCATAGCACATTGCCCATTATTGTTTGTTCTAGGAATAAAGAAGGTTGATCAGTCCTTCTCCTCTTCCTCTGTTGTTTCACTACAACTTTATGCCTTGGGCTATAGAAGACATCCAAGGGAGGAATCTCTTCAATCTGCAAAATGACTTCGCCGGAAGGATCCTTTGGGATTATTTCCACTTATTTTGATTTGGGTGGGCCGTTGGTTTCACCTGAAACCCTCTTTGAAGTTGCCTCTTGTATATTGACCTCTTTTGAAGTCTCGTCGTCTTTAGAGCATTCCAGATTTCCGATAATCGAATTAAATTTCTGCCATTCCTGGAGCAATTTCGGATCAATCTGTGTATCTTCATTTACATTTAAACTGCTCTGTTCTTGATCTTTCACCTGGGTCTCTTCTTGTATTTGCTCATGCACTTCCTCCTATTGCTTTTATGTAATAGGAGGTTCTTTATAAAGTCACTTCTCAGGCTCGCTTGATTCTGTTGTTGGAGTCGTCGCTAACAGACCTAGAGGCAGAGTTTGCAACCTCTACTCTCTAAGTTTGTTGAATTCAACTAGTCCTTCATCTTTATATTCAATTATAGCGAGCGACTTAACTTGATACATTGACTCGGCCGATGTGAACAAGTCCTCAAATCTTTCTTCTTTATGCTCGAACTTGGTCAATTTGGCCTGTTCAAGTGCATTATAGGCGACTTTGTTTGGATCAAATCACCTGCTCGGTAGAGTTTCCAGGGTTAATGAGTTTATTTTCTCAGCTTCTTTCTCTACATGTTTGAAATCATCTAGAGTGTAGATACCAATTCTCAAAGGAAAAGAGGGCTAGACGTGCTTCTTAGCTTTCTTTAGAGTTTGTGTAACCCCATCGGAGATGATCTGATAGGTTATTTCCCTGGCCAGTAGTTTATCACGGATGTATAGAGGAAGAACGTGGGGTTTGGCTTGACTGCCAAAAACTCTTATATAAGTGAACTTTTCCTCCCCGAACCAACTCCCTATGGATGTTAAATCAATCCCTGCTTGGTAGGAAATCTTAGGGGCAGGCTTATTGAAAATAGAATGATGAATGGGCAACATGAAGCCGTTGCAGATTTGATACAAATGGTGCTTGTAGTTGGTTTTCCACAACTTTTGATGGTATATGTGAACGGGTGTGGGGTCTTGCGACGTCCACCTCCATCCGAGCACAGGAAATTCAGAATTAAAACACAGGACATCTAATATATAGGCATTGTAGTAAAATGGGGGAATGAACCTTTCGGTGACGCGGGACTTGGATCTAAAATCAAGAACTGTGGACGCTAACTTATCGGACAGTATATTTGCCCAATCCATTATTTCACCACTACATGCCGCCTCCATTAAGGGGACCATTTCTATGGTAAAATTGGCAGAATCATGTAATCCCCACAACCTACACATCATTATCCCAGCATAGCAGTAAGGAGAGCATAGAGAATCGACCGAGTACTTACCCGAAGATTCGTGCTTGTGTTTTGCTAGATTTTGTCTCCAATCCCGAATGGGTTCGGATTCAGTCTCATTCTCAGCTCGGAATTGCTCCAGAAATGTCATGTTATATTTCTTCTCTGGCACCGATAGATGATACATTTGCCTTAAATCCTCAGCTTGAAAGGAACCGAAAATTCTCCTATATCTGGTGCTGAAGGTTCTATCTGTAATTGGGATTTCCTGAATCGCCCATCTAACCACATTTGTATATGGGAGGATTTGCTCCCGAGCCGCTATTCTATTAAGAAAAGAGTTGGCTAAATCCCTTAGATTAGCCTCGAATTTGCGAGTGATTTCAGCTGAGACTTGTATTGTTGTCACCCTTGGCTCTTCAGCTTCGATCAAATTATAGGTGCCTTGCCAAGTAGTTCTGGAAAGTCCTAGGCATGTAGTGTCCGATATTAGTCCTTTATTTTTAGTACTTGGATCAACGACAGGTTTCCCTATGGCCGGCGAAGCGGAAGCCATTGTAGTTTTCTTGGACTTGTTCCCCATTCTGCTTGAATCTGTTACTTCGGAAGAATTCTGCACAGAGATGATAATGGACGTAATACAGAAAATGATAGCGTAAATCGAATATGACTGAGATATATATCGATGAATGCGTGGCGAATGATTAACTTAAGGTGGCTTACTGTTTCATTAAATGGCCATTAAGACCTGTCAATCCTATCAATGCCCGTCAATTCGATTAATGGCCGAATGATTTATTTGAAGCATGCCTTGGGTGTTTTGGCGGTTGAGCACGGATGAATGGCTCTTCAGAAGATAAGGCTTTAAATACGAATAAATCATAATAAACCGGCTTTAAGATTTTCTTTGGAATCTGCGCTTTTGGCTTTATCGCAATCGGGCGTCGGGGGAAATCGTAAATCATTATATTGGTTCTGTTTGGGATTCCCAATTGCTGATACCGATATCGCATTACGTCGGGAGTACTGAGTGGGACACTTTAACAGCATGCATAGATGATTGTTGATTGCCGATAGCGATATCGCATCGCATCGGAGCCAAAGGGAGCTTTATTGCACCAATTCATTATCGCCGATATCTGATTGCGATTTCGCATCGGAGAAAACCAATGGGTCCTTAAGTTGTGTTTCCTTTGTCATTGCGATATGCGATCTTGCGATCGCTTTATCGCAATGATAAAAGATTAAACATTTATGTGTAAGGCTTTTGATTGGTTGAAAAAAGGTTTGGTAAGGTTTTATTTTATTTTTTCAGACCTTTTTGAATAAAACTAAATTGATACCAATTAAAATTAAAATTAAAAAGGGACCCATTTCATATTATAGTTTTGGGATAATATTGATATGAAGTGGGGGGTTTTTGTAGGGCACAATAGGTACTTAAGTAACAAATGTTTCTCAGGATCCTTCATACCCAATTTCGTGTGAAGGGTATGAAAAACATTGGTAAACTCCAGCATGTCTTGGTCCCTTCCCTATTGTAGTGTGGTCCACTTTATGTATTTATCCTCACAACTCTCAACAGGGTAGTATTGTTCCTTGATGGCATCCTAGAATGAATCCCAAGTGGGTGTGACTAAAAATAGTGAGAGCATACGTTCATCCTTCTGCTCAGAGTAGGTTTCCCACTAGTCCTTGACATGGGGGGTAGCTTTGAGAAGAGCAAAAGTAATCTTTTCCTGGATGGAAAAATAATGAGCAGAAAAATATCCTTCTAGTAGATTTAACCATTTATCTACGGCATCCACATCTATCTGAACCTCAAATATGGGAATGTCAAAGTTAACTTGTACCTTAAAGAGTGTGGCACTTCCAGAGTAGCTACTCGAAGTAAATGTGTCACCCTTGGGTAGTCGTTAAAGGATATGGGCAATATTGTCAATTATCGTGTTCCTCTGTCGCTCGAGGGATTCTTCAAGCAATATTTTGAAAGGATCTCCTGCCCCCTCGTCTTTCTTTTCTTCCCCCATGGGAGGCTATTGGGATTTGTGAGGATAGTCTTGTAAAGGTTCGACTAGTTCAAGCCCTAACTCCTTATATCTGGAACTTGTTGGGGACATGCAAATAAACACAGAGAAAGAGCAAACCACTCTGATACTACTTATTTGAATTTAAATAAGAAAACAACAAATTACAGATATAACTATAAACACAAAGATGCAATAGAAATAACACTTCATTTCATTAATATCAAATATTGAAATATGCTTACAAACAGAATGGAAATAAGACTAGCTCGAGCGATGTTAGCTGATCTCTGAGAAGAGATGTGGCAACTACATGCCTCCAAACTATGTTACAGTGAGGCTCCAAGGCCTATTTATTATTAAGAAACAATGGAAAACCCTAAACATCCAAAAACCTAACCCTAGGAGATAACGAGTTGAAATTGTGGGCCCCGTTTGGGTAAACTGGTACATCAATTTCCCGGGGTTGTAATTTTGGTATACGATCTTTGTTTCACTATCATAATACCTCATTTCAAAGATCTCGAAGAGTAGGCCGAAAAAAATCTAGGTACCCTATTTGGGACTTTCCCAAACTCTATATTCCCTAAAAGAAGTCGTTTAAGGCCTAAAAAAGGCTCTGGAAGTTGAGGACCCGAAAAAAATTCCAAAAGTAGTAAATTGTGCTACAATTAAGGAAACTAAAAAATTGAAAGATACATCATTGGGGGTCCAAGTGGAATAGGGGAGTGGTCCCCAATATCCACCTGCATCAGTACTTCAACTCATACATTTTGATTTATGTGGACTTATGTCTATTATTTCTCTTGGTGGCTACTTGTATTTCATGATTTTTGTTGATGATTTTTCTCACAAGATATGGATATGTTGAAGGCCTCGAAAATTGAGTCTACAACAACGGGGATACCCGCCTGTTCTGAACCTTGGTTGGCAGCTCCTTATCCGTTTGGTATAGCGGGTCCGACTGGGGATATGGGACCAGTTTCCCAATTCAGTGTGTGTGTGAGAGAAAAATGGGTATTTCTGTTCTAAATGGAATACTTCTATTCTAATTCTAATCTAATGCTATGCTATTGTATTCTAATAAACAGAAAAACATCAAAATTTATGCTAACCCAGGGTGTGATCTTTCTTCTATGTGATATAAAAAGATTTCAAACAATAACTGGTAATAAAGATCATTCAGCTATTATAAGAAAAGAATTCAATAAAGATGAACTACTTCGTATAAGAAGTTAGACGAAACAGTTGTGAAAAACTTATCGCATAAATGAGCTATTCATACACTAAAGCATAAATAAATAGTTATCACCGTACAAAAGTGCCAAATGATAACTCAGGCATCCACGCTGTATATATATAAACAACTGAAAATTGAATATCACTTTAACGCATAAGCAGAAATGGTTAAGAGATAAAGTACATTTATAACTAGTCCTACTCATGAGATTTAAGCGACAATTGATTATCTCTCCTTGATCTTAACATCCACTAAGAGACAGAAGTCAACACCAGTAGCAGATATCAAATGCAAATATCAAATAAACCTGTTCCATTCATTCATCAAAACCTCCTCTGAGGGTGCAAAAGTGCATGTTCTAAGGACAAGTTTTTGATAAATTTCTGGACCTTTCTCTAAATGCATGAGAAGGGTTTAAATACTACTAACTAAATAACTTATTTACAGAAATTGAGGACTCAGTTTAAATGATCGTCCTCTTTCTAAGTAAAACTATTTTTAAAGTTAAATCTAATATCTAACTATTTCTAAATTCGCTCCTTAATGTCGCAAGCATTCAGTATTTGCCTGAGTAGAGTTGGCTGACCGTATTCCGTCTTTGGTTGAGTTAAGCAAATAGAATCCGCAAGAGCTGGCACTATCTTCTCAGCAAAATTGATGATATACTTGAGAGTCATCCAATGACTATGTGGCTTTACCATGTATGCCTGGTAATAATCCCATTTCAACTTGGTTAACCCTTGGATTGCTTCTGCTTTTTCTTTAGCCTTCTGTTTCTAGTTTGTTTCTATCGTTGTTTCCTTGCAATTTTCGGGGCTTGCAGGTGACTGAGTAATTATAAGCCTTCCTTTTCGAGAAAGTTTTCTTAGTGCGCTAATCGCGCATCGGAAACTGCCTCTGTTTCTTGATTCGGGCTTCCCTAATGCATTTTTTTCCTCTTGCACCTTTTTTTCTTATTGGGTATAAAGCTCAAAATTTGTGAAAATAGTGATTCCGTGAGCTCTTGACACTGAGCATTAAATTGTCTGTTTCTGGTATCAGCATCGTTCAGTACCCATTCAACCATGGTTGTATATGAGAAATCTGTGATGGATGCCTTAGCAGAGTTCTGCGACTCTTTCTCTCCCTTAAGTGGATTAGGTGTGCCTTCCGAAATGGATATTGGAGTACTGCCTTCCCTCCTCATAATTTCCTGCATACTATCTTGTATAATGCTTTGTCCTTCATTCCTACAGTTTACAATTGAGGTGGAAGTAATGATAAAAATAATGACAAGAAAACTTTAAATGCCGAAGATATGCAAAACAAGCCACCTTACGTGAACTAGTTCTTCGAAAAACACAACACCATACTTCATTAATAACTGGCAACAACTCATTAATTCGCATTAAAGTGTATGACCAGTTTTTGGCCTAGAAAAAGTTTTCTCGAATAATGAGCCAGAACCAACTGCAATGGAGAGGTCTTGCGATTTTGCTTTGCGATATCGCAGATCGCTGTATCGCATTATCGCAATTTCATCGTGCTGTTCTGTCGCAAGGTTGCTTGGTCGCAATATCGCAAGATCGCAGGATCACAATGTCGCAAGATCGCAGGATCGCAGAATCGCAAGATCGCAGATCGTTTAATTGTTATAATCATTATGTGTAATTCATGTGATTTTTGCGATGTGTGATATGCGATATCGCATATCGGCGATTTTAAGGTTTTCTAATGTGAGTGCTTCTTAATGCATGTGATGTGATGGAGTTTCGCATCGCAATCTCGCATTTTTTATCATTTTGACTCATTTAGAAGGTACCCTATCATTTTTTGCGTGATGCGATCTCTCTTAAGGAGTGAATTTACTTTCTTCATCATGAAACTTAGGTTTTTTAGATTCTTCAAAGGTATTTTCCTAAGTCCATGATGTTGTAAGTTTCATCTAAAAGGAAATTTAACACTAATTGATTTTTTAAATTTTTTACTAGGGGTCCCCACTTATTTAGTATTAGTAATAACACTTCATAAGGAGGGGGGTTGTTGGTGGCCACAACAATTGGCGATTCACTTGGAAGAACTAGTTATTTCTGCATTTCTATTGAATTTTTTCAACTTCCAAAACAAGAAATTTTTCAGAAAATTAAACTTTATTATGGAAAGATAAAGTACATTATGCTCTAATCTGTCAATGAAATTTTGTTTCAGCTATTTTCAACTTTGATTATTTGCTCCCTCAAGTTAGTCCTTGTATTTACATTAGTCATTACTTGGTCTGTAAAAATAAAACAAAGTCTTCTCTGTAAACCAATTTTAAATATGCTCATTTGTCGTAGGTAGAGCCTCTGCTGCCAGCAGGCATTCATAGCCTCGACAGGGTTACCTGTTACCCAACAATGATCGTGTATCCTACTTAAAGAAACCTACAACTCTCAAAGAAGAATCCACATCCACACTTATTGCTTTCATTTTCCTTTTATTCTTAAAGAACAATGTCTTGGTTTGATAGCCAATTTATGACACAGTCATTCACTCGATTTATAACTTTGTTGAACAAGTTGGCTCGTGATGAGACCCCTTGCCTCTTTATTGTAACAATCTTGAGTCATTTCCCTATTGTGGTATGCAGTATTTGGCAAAGTCAGCAAGTTATAATATCTATGATTATGATAAGCCGGCTCGTGATGAGACCTCTCATTCTTCAAGATGAAGTGTATCCTTTGATTGTTCCTCTGAAATTTGTGATTTCCTTGGTAGGGAGGAAGTCATTGTTTCCTTTAGATAGCTCTGGACGACAATGATAGAGTTTGGAAGTATCTGTTCTACAGAGAATCTTTATTTTGTTATTGATACCTTTCATTGCACTAATATAAAACAATTTCTTCAGTAAAGGTTGTTTTCGTCAAACTTTATGAAGTTGAAACTAGTGCCATATCTAGGTTATGGTTCTTTAACTGTATCTTTCAATAATAAAGATCAATTTTTCAAAAGATTTGCCATTTATACAAGCAAAAAATCAAAATCTGAAAGAAAGTTGGTGTCTTTTTCGTAAATGCCTAATGTAACCATTCACAACTAGTTTTATTATGAAAAGAAAAGTATTATTCTACAAAAATAGAAGAATAATTTTCTATGGAAAATATTTCTTTAGAATTTGTCCGTTGACAGGCAAAGAGTCTCTTTTACCTGCTAAATCCTGTAACACAAATGTTGATGGACCTAAGACTTCTACAATTTGAAAAGGACCAAGCCACATTATTTGAAATTTTGTATGCTTCCCCTTTTCTTCATGTGCCTTGTCCCATTTTAAAACTAAGTCTCCCTTCTGAAAATCTTTTCTGGTCATTATGTTTGAATCAAAAGAGGATTTTAATAGTGCTTGATGATGAGCATGCGTTTTCTTAGTCTATTCTCGTTGTTCTTCTAATTTGATTATTTCCATTTGTCTTAGATGTAATGAGGAAGTTGGTACTTCATCAATGTATTGAACTAGAGACAAAGAGGGAATTGCTAAGTGAGTCAGAAGAACCACTTCTTTCCCATAAACTAAATTAAAGGGAGAAGTGCCGATGGAAGCTTTTCACGTTATTCGGTCTGCCCACAAAGCATATATTAAGGATTTATGCCAATTTTTATGATTTTGGTCTACTGTTCTTTTGATAATCCTGATTAGGTTTTTATTTGTAGACTCGGCTAACCCATTTCCCTGTGGATAATAATTGGCCGAATATTTAAGTTTGAATCCTCTTTTAAGTGCAAATTCAGTCATTTCATTTCCAGAAAAGTATGATGCATTATCGAACATTAACGCAGAAGGCAATCCAAACCTGGTGATTATAAATTGATCTATGAACTCAATGATATTTTCAGCATTAGCCATCTTGAGTGGAACTGCTTCTACCCACTTACTAAAATAATCTATTGCTGTAAGGATATATCTATGCTGCTTGGAAGAGTGAGGAACAATCTCACCTATTATGTCAAATCCCCACTGACTGAAAGGTTGCTAGATGTTAACTGGTTGTAGTGGTAAGGATGGCTTCTTTTGTCTCCCAGCAATAGTTTGGCAGACTTGACATTTCCTCACGTAACTGTGCAAGTCTTTGAATAACGTGGGCCAGTAATACCCCGCACACAAGATTTTATGTGCAGTAGCATCTCCAGCATAATGTCCGCCTACTGGCCCATCGTGGAGTTCCTACAAAACTTTTTCAGCTTCAGATTTCTCAAGACATCTAAGGAGAACAGAATCGTAATTCATTCTAAAAAGAATATCATTTATGAGCTGATATTGTTTGGCTTTCAACCTTAGAGCTTTTTTCTTAGTATGATCAAGGTATGAAGGAGCATATCCATTCTTAAGATAATAAATGATATCAGCATATAATGACTCTTCATCGTTTAGGCTTACCTCGCACATTTGTACCTCTACAGATGGAATTTCAAAAATTTACGACGCTCCAGCCAGCATTTTGCAAAAGCCTTGACCTCTTACAATGTTTGCTGGTTTAATTTCTATGTCATATTCTTGTAAGGAAATTACCCAATTGGCCCTCTTCTCACCCACATCCTTTTGTACTAGAAGATTCCTTACCGCTCGAAACGGTACTATAATTTTAGTATGGGTTTTGAGTAGAAAAGGTATGAAGTATTTGATTGCTTTGAAAACAACATAAGCTTGTTTCTCCACATTTGAGTAATTTAATTCAGTACCCTGCAAATTTGAACTGAAAAAAGCAATTAGTGCTTCCACCTTTTCTTGATTCATTTGAGTGAGTATCGCAGCATATGACCTTTATGAGGCAAATGTGTATAAAATAAAAGGCTCTGAAAAATTTGGAGTTGCTAAAGATGGAGCATTAATAATAGCTTGTTTGATCAGGTTGAACACTTCATGTTCATCTTGGCCCCATTTAAAATTAGATTTCTTTTTTATCATCATTTGTAAAGGGGATACGATTCGTGAAAAATCTGGAACAAATCTCTTTACAAAGTTGATTTGACCAAGGAAAGATTGCATGGATTTTTTGTTATGAGGTAGGGATATTTCAGAAATTTCTTTGATTCTGTCAGAATCGATGTGAATTCTAGATTTTGACACTATGAATCCTAGAAGTTTCCCTTCACTTAATGCAAAAAAAGATTTCTTTGGGTTAAGTGAAATTCCATATCTTAAACATCGTTGGAAGATTTGTTTCAAGTCTTTGAGATGGTTGCTTCATTTCTTGGAAAACACGGTTATATCATCCAAATAAATTACTACAAATTTATTGACTAAACCTTTAAATGCAATGTCCGTGGCTCTTTGAAATGTGGCACCAGCATTAATCAAACCAAATGGCATCTTCTGATATGCATATGTGCCCCATTTAGTTCTGAATGTGGTCTTCAATTGATCATCAGGATGTACCAACACTTGATTGTATCCTGAAAATCCATCCAAGAAAGACATTAATTCTGATCCCGCCACTGCCTGCAATATCTGCTCCATAGGTGGTAAGGGAAAATTGTTTTTTTGACAGGCCCTGTTAAGATTTCGAAAGTCAATACAAATTCTAATATCTCTGTTTTTTTTTCTAACAGGTACCATATTGGAGACCCATTTAGAATGTCTGACGGGAAAGATTATCTTGGCTTTCAACAGCTTATTGAGTTCAGTTTTTATCTGATTTTCTAAGTTGGGATGGATCTTTCTCAATTTTTGTTGGACAGGTGTTTCATTATCGGTCATTGGAATAGTATGTTGGATGATAGAAGTGTCGTACGTTTTGAGTTCATCATAGTTCCAAGCAAAAACTTTTTTTATTGTCTCAAAAGACGAATATATGCTAGTTTTTCTTTAGGGGCTAGGCCAAGGCCTAGATTTATGTTTTGGGGTTTGGCATCGGTTCCTAGGTTTACTAATTCGTAATTCAAAGTTGAACTTTAGATCTTTGAATTGGTAGACCTTTTAAACTGATCTTTCAAATTGTATAGATCTTCTAACTTGACCACTGATTTAGGTATAACATTGTTAGTGCTATTTTGTTGTGATTGTCGATCATGTTGGTCTTCGTCAATTATTTGATTGGACTAGGATCCTTCAAAAGTAAGGAAATTTACGATATCAGGATCGTCGTTGAATATTCTCCAATTTGTGATGTTGTCAGAAATAGAAGGTCTAAAGATTAATTCTATTGAGAATCTATCTAGACTAAAATCTTCAGAAGCAATGAGCTTAGAAGCTACGTTAGCTAAAAGGTCAGCGCTTGCATTCTGGAGTCTGGGAATTGATGAAATATTGAATGCTATAAAATGCTCAGTCAGATCTTGAACTAAAGATTGATAGTGTTTTAAATGACCTGATAAGCAATGTATAGTATTCCATACCTGTCTGACTACAATTTTAGAGTCTCTGAAGACTTGGAGGTACTTTATGTTTAACCCGATTTCTATGTACAACCCTTGGACTAAAGCCTCATATTATGCTGTATTGTTGGTACAATTAAATTCGAGCCTGCATGTTAACATGATTTTATCTCCTTCTAGACTAATTAGCACGCATCCTGCTCTTGCTCCTTCGTTAGATTTAGAACCATCAAAAAATAGTTTCCAAAACAAAGATTTATTTACAGGTCTATCTAAAAAATTGATACATTTTGATCTATCTGTTTGAGAAAAATCTTCAACTTGGGATAAAACAGAATGTTCTAAATAAGGTGACGTATGAGCATTAAAATTTCCGAGAAAAGAATCCATTGAGTAATTGCCAATTATGCTACTGTTATATGATACTGGTTCATTTCCCCCCTCTAATTCTGTTACTATGTACTTCTGATGTAATTCTTGTTCAACTTTTATTTCATTTGGCTTACCATTGTAAGGCAGCCACATGTGCGACTAGTCAGTTGCGAAGTATCCATGTAGTTTTTCTGACCAATCCCTGCTAAGAATTAAGCCATAATATCAGCGACTAAAATGTCAATAACTTGACATACCTTTGGGTTGGATGACAGCCTTATGGTTACTTGACTTAGTTTGCCAATGACTTCGACTTGAGATCAATCTAGCTGAACTATGCGAACAATGGATTTCTGTGGTTGAACGTTTAATTTGGTGCATATGGAATTTGGTAAAATATTCGATGAAGCACCCGAATCCACTAGACAATTATGTACATTTTTGTTACAAATTTCATAAGTAAGGAGAAAAGGGGGAGTATGAGATCTCGATCTTCCTCCAATTAAAGCGATGTCATTTGGATCAATCTTGTTAGCCGTATTAGTTGGAGGTTTTCCCATGTTCTAGGAAGCTTGAGAAATTACAGCGGCAGGCAAAGGTGCAACTGGCACAGCATGTAATTCTTTCATCATTATCTTTTGTTGATGCTTTAGCTTGCTCAATTCATACAGGGTGATGTTGGCCCTAGTCTTTTTCATGTCTTCTATAATATTGTACTCCATTTAAACGATCAGTGTTTTAGATGGAGTTGGTGAATCTGTTTGGACTGGGCTAGTTTGGGTCGCTTTAGATGTCGTTTTATTTGTTGCAGAGCTTGTGCTCTTTGGCTTTGGGGTAGTTTGGGGAGGATCAAGCTGATTTCTACTTCGTGTCTTAACTGGGAATATTTCCTGATCTTCTTCTTGTGGGAGGATGAAATCCCACATTCCTTGTAATTCTACAACTTCTTCATCATCGGTTTGCCCTTCAGTGGCAATTTCCTCTTCCTCTTCCTCAGATTCAGCACTTGTTATAGCATTAGGTGGCCTTGAATCCATTGATGGGCTCTTTTTAAAAGCCTCTGTAGGGCCTTTTTGAAGAAGTTTTTGCTACTTGCTTTTTTATGTCGACCATTTCATTGGACATGGTCTTCAGAACTTTTTGCAATCCCTCCAAATCGAATGGATCTTTTTCTTGTTTCTTCTTGGACTCTTCTTTGAAGGTGGCCTTCTTAGATTTCCATTCCTCTATCGCGGATTTCTTCTCTAGGGCTATTATACGTTTCTCCACTGCTATGGCTTCTTTCATGTTTTTGGCTAAGGTTATTTTATTAGCCCTGTCCACGAATATTGCTATGTTTGATGGTAATGCAGTGATATACCATTCACATCGCACTTCCTCACTGGGATGGGAAGCAGTAGGAATTTTGTTTAGAATTTTATTGAAACGTAGATTAAAGTCTTTGATCGGCTCTCTAGATTCAGCCCTAAGGTTGGATAGGTCATTGATTAACGTTGCCGTAGACCTGTCGTCACAAAACTTGGTTAGGAATTGGTCTTGGAAGATGTCCCAACTAGTAATAGATCCAGAGGGTAATGAGAAGTACCATGATCCGGTTGTTCTTTGCAGAGTATAAGGAAACAGTCAAACAACAACATCTTCATTAGTAACCCCGTTAAGATTAATGGATAGCATAAAGTTGTTTATGTGATCTTCTGCTAGCATGCCTGCCTCGGGATTGAACTTAGGCAGCGATTTCTCAGGATGGGTCAGTATTTGACTCAAGGGTGCAAGCATTAAGACTACCCCAGGGTTGTTCCATGGAGACTAGGCCATTGCTGAACTACTAACAGGGGGGAGTGTAGAAGATGATCCCTGTGGTTGGGAAGATGAGGATATTATGATCGTAGATGATTGAGGAGGAGTTGTAGGGATTCCACTAGGTGGATTGATAATGGTATGGAGTGGAGTGGATGGTTGACTTTGTGGTGAAGAGGTTGAGATGGATGATGTTGATGAAAGAGTCTCATTGTCAGACCCTTTAGGTGATTTCCTTGCTCTTTTCCTTTTGGGAAGAGGTAATTCGGTTGGTTGAACACCATACTTTTCACTCTTTAATCTGGTCAGGGGATGAGCAGGGTTATACTACGAAGTCACGCTGCCCTAAGATTTATAAGATCTTTGAGGGGAAATGGAAAATCACTGAAGTTTTTGAATCAGATATTCGACTTCAGGAGGTTCTATAATAGATTGTTCCGAAATTTCAGGGTTTGTAGCAGCGGTTGATGCTCCGGCGACTTCTAACTCTGGATTTAAGTGTAATGGAGAAGTTGGGGGAGATGGTGAGGGCGATTTACTCTCAAAATGGTATTTTGATTTGGATTTACTTTCCATTCATAGTTCAGGCCCTCCTTCTAGTGCCAAATATGTTGAAGTGTCACACGGAATGAGTCAAGGTTGCGGACAAGATCGACCTTCCTAGTATCTACTGATATCTAGTGACAAGCAAGCCAGTCAAAAACTATCTTTCTCTAAATATGCGAGTAAAATAAAGGCAAACAAGTGTTTTTAGGCCTACCTGGGGTCCAATTGCAAGTTTGTGGAAGCCTCGCTCCCTCGCTCCAAATGAGCTTCCTTGAAGTGTAATTCTGCAAACACAAACAAGCAAACGATTAAATAGCACCTGAAAAGCCAATATTATAAAGAATATTCATCATAATGATCAAGGGGATTATGAAACAAACCATAAGACAATTTGTTGAGAAAAATGAATCTGATTGTATTAATTCAAATGAAGAAGAACTTTACAACCTGTGCCTTGATGCTGTACAAGCTCCTCCCAGGGTCCGATAAGAAGTCTCCTCTACTTTGACAAGTTTCACTCACTTCCCAATGAAACCAAAAGGTATGTGATCTCTCCTCTCAAGTTCAACTAGGAAGTCCCAATTCCATCAGCAATTACCCTAAAAAATGTTCAACTTCTAACCTCCCCAGCAACTGACCCAATGCCTTAATTTATAGTGCAATGGAGGGAGTTACTAGGTCCTCCTTCAAAGGGATAAAGCTCTCCTTCAAAGGGATAGCTCCTCCTATCAAGGGATTAGCTCCTTCAAAGGGATAAAGGGAGTTACTAGGTCCTCCTATCAAGGGAGTTACTAGGTCCTCCTTCAAAGGGATAAAGCTCTCCTTCAAAGGGATAAAGCTCTCCTTCAAAGGGATAGCTCCTCCTATCAAGGGATTAGCTCCTTCTCTTTTGGGATGCATGAACCACCTTGGAGTGAACAATCCACGTCAAAATTCCTTCTAGAAACATCTAGAATTAACCCAAAGTTAGTTTTTTAGAATAAACTTGCGCCTTTTTGACTTTTACAGGGGTACGCACCCACCCCTTCGTAGACAGAGCATGCAGATACGCAGGTAACATGAACAAAGGGTGCGGGCCCGGAGGAAAAAGTGAGAGAAAGTGCAGAACCAGAGTAATATTGATTCTCAATGTCTTTCTCTCATTTGCAAAGCTTGACATGAAGAGCTAAGGTCTGAGACTTTCTTAGGAGGCCAGTATAAGTGATGATAGACCCATACTGACTGCAAATAGTCATGGTGATGATATTGTTGTGTAACAGGGCCGATCCCCCCCAGCTAGGGGGTCTGGGGGCTAGTGGTCCCCTGGTGGGGGTTTCAGAGGCAGCGCCCCCGAAGCTAAAAACGGATGTAAAATTGCCTTGTAAAAGTATAGTAATTTCTAGTCAATCTAGGCCATTCATTAGGTAGATGATCTAATTGTATAACTTATGTTTAGTTTAGGGTTTTTTGCGAAACCCCTCTCTTTGTATGAGGGCATTGTATTGAGGCTGTGTAAAAGATGTGTATTCTCTGAGTGAGAAACAGAGAGGTGAGACTGTGAGAGAAAACAGAGGATATTACAGCGGATCTGTTGTAGGTTGTGTCTCTTCATTTTGTTGGATAATAGAAAGAAAGAATTGGCTGTTTCGGGTGGACGTGGCCCAAACTGGGTGAACCACATATATCTGTGTCTCTCTAGTTTTATGTGTTCTCTTTGTTTATATTTAAGCAATATTCTATGTGTTCCATTGCTCTGTAACATATAATTTTCTAACAATGTCTAATCTACAGTTGCTAAACTGAAATTGCAAAATTGAAATGAAAGCAGGAAATGTCTAATCTACTTTTGCAGAATTGAAATTGCAAAATTGAAATGAAACAACTACTTTAATTTTGCTGAAATAAACTACTTAGCAGAATGTTGCAGTAGAAAATAGAAGAAAAGAAGTAATCACAAAATACTCTAACGCTTCCCCGGCAATGGCGCCAAAAAGAGTGGTGAGCTCCAGTATTGCAGTAATAATGCTGCAACTCCTAGGGCTTCCTTCTTTACTTTTATCAACCCTATAGGTCATAACAAACTTGGAAGCAACAGTGTTGTATGCACAAGTACTAGCTCTTACTGTAGGCTGTCACTTGATCAATTGGTGCAAGTTCATTAGGAGCTGAAGCCAACTTCTATGAGTTCTCAGAAGAAGCTTTAACTATGATGAAAGGAAGATATCTTTACAAGGGCTATTCTACTTGTAGAAAGAGAAGGAAAACTCGAATGAAACGCAAACCCTAGCAAACCCTAGTTTACCCACTAACCCTACTTGTGCAAGAAAAGAGATGGAAACTACTAAGATGGGTTCCATTGACTACTAAAAAGGTAAGTTGCATTTATTCAAGCTACTTCTGAAGCAAAATGAGAAGAAATCATTTTTTTGTACTTTTGAGTATTTTTATGTGGAATTATTATGCTTATGATTTGATTGGTTGCGACTGTGCAAAGGTTTGGTGGAAAAGGAAGATGGAGTTGGCTTTTGCAGATGGTGAGGAAGGTGTGGAGAGGTCCTAAGAAGCCCCTAGTACCCTTCTGAAGATTTCCATTGTGATTAGACTTCGAAAAATCACTCACAGGAAGTTCTAGAGGAGGTTGCAAGTGATCTATAGGAGGTTCTACAAGAGGATCTACAAGAGGAGGCCGAAAGTGGTTTTCAGAGGTTTGAAGGTGGAAAAATTATGGGAAAGAGGAAATGAAGGTTGGCTGAAGGTGTTGAGGGGTCTATAACTTGTTAAGGAAGGTCAGGGACAAAGCAGATGGTTGGATTTGTTCAAATGATAAGAAAATAGCTTTATGGAAAGACAATGCAAAAATTAGGGCAAATTGGCGAAATGTGGTGAATGAGTTGGGGGATCTATGAGAGGTGAGATGGTGCTGGTTGTTTTATGGAGGATACTTCTCAAAACTGACCAAAGTAAGAACCGAAAACAGAGTTTTGTCTATCTTAACCTATTTTCTGACCTAAAACTAGAACAATGTTGAATAGTACCTTGTGAACAAAAAAGCATGTGAGATAACTATGGTAAAAGGGCATCAACTGAGCTAAGTAATTAAATCTGAACCAATATCAACTTTTCCAAATCAAAGTATCACACAAGCAGTTGCATGAAGGAGCAAAAACTGTGGTTTTGGTGGCAGCAGTAGTACCTTGACCTCAGATCATAGTCCCAAGGAGGGGGAAAGGAGATCAAGACCTATTGTTAGCCTTTTTTAGATCTTTTTCTGTCACTACAGCAACTTACTTAAGCAACTTGAAGCAAAAACAACTATTCTAACCATCAAAAGAAACCTAATCTAATGAAGTAAAATGAGTATATGTAGCATAAATTAACTCATGAATGGAAACAAAAACATATAAGTACACAAAGGAGGTGCTGGGTAGATTGGGTTGGGACCTAACTCAAGAGCTTCATCCCTTTGGAAGAAAATTAGTGTTGTCTCAAAACTTCATTCATCTTCATTATCAAAAATAGCAGTTACATCACATAAAAACTGTCTCAAAAACAGCTCAAAAATGAGTTGAGTACAATGCTGCACAAAATTGCGAAAAGATACTAAGAACTGGCTAACCTACTGAGGCTCGAATCCTTCTTATTTATACAAGTTGGGACTCCCAACAGTCCTCCTCAAATTAAGGAACTTTGCTTCCTAGAACTGAATATAACAGCAGCGCTACTTGACTTGCTCGGCTGCCCCTTGGGATCATCAATGTGGGTCTTTGTACTACGAGATGCTGATGGAGAATTCAAGGAAGGGGTCATTAATGAAGGAGACACCCCTCCTACAAGTCCTCTTCCCTGTTTCCCTTGAGTTTGGCTGCCATTTGCTCATAATTTCCTTGTCTTTGACCAAAATTGTCCAAAAAATATACAATAAACATTCATTAGACTACATGGCAAAGTGACTATCCCCATTCACTCTATTGACATAAATATATTCAAAAACATGCAAAAAACTATTGAGAATGGTGGATTAAATTGAATTAATAGGCAGAATGGGCCCATATAGTTACCCATTTCTGGGGCTCATCAGTAAGAGGCCTTGAAAAGTCTCCTTCTCCTTTCAGTTTTCAATCAGAAATTCAAAAACTAAGAATACCTATGCCTCTGATTGAACTAGTGAAGAATGGATCCTTCAAAAGATCCATCCTCGAGGCCCTTGAGCCTAAAGCCATCCAAGCCTCCACTGACTATGTAGATCTGCAAGATGACCAACCAGCTGTTATTCTCAGCCTAATGATTGAAAATTGTGAAGACAACTCCCCATCTTTCTATGTCTCTCTGACTATTCATGATAAAATCCTTCACAATTGCCTTCTGGACGCTAGAGCTAGCCATAATCTAATGCCCAAGACTGTCATGGATAAATTGGGTCTTAACATTACCAAGTCTTATCATGACCTATTTTGTTTTGACTCTAGAAAGGTGAAATGTATGGGATTAATCAAGGACATAGCCATCACTTTGTCTCAGCTTCCCATGAAGAACATGATGATGGACATTATGGTAGCAGATGTACCCCCCAAGATTCACATGTTTCTTTCCAGAGGCTGGATCAAGAAATTAGGTGGAACATGGAAAAATGATCTGTCCTATGCTAATGTCCCAGTTTTTGGAGGTGAAAATAAGAGATTGTATAGAGGCTCAGTTGGCTTGTAGCATCATTGATGAAAGGAATCCCACTAATCATCCCATCCATGCTGTAGACACTAATTTTGGAGCTTGTTTTCTTCAGATTGAAGAATCTTAGTTGGCCTCCATGCAACTTAAAAAACTAGTTTGCTAGATCATAGAGGAAGCAGGCCCACAAATTTGGGACATGTTCTTTGATGGAGCTTTCTTTAAAGAAGCTACAGGAGCAGGTGTAATCCTTGTGTCTCCCACACAGGAATGCCTTGATTCATCTTTCGTACTAACTTTTCAAGTCAACAAAACCTTCCGAGAAAAACATCTAAGGTCAAAAGCATGTAGATATGAGGTGAAATATAGATCATATATGCCTGACAAAGTCAAATGCTGCAAAATTTTTGAAGAGGATGATGAAATTAATAGGCTTTACAAGTCTTTGATGGCCTAGTCAATTGGCAGTTTTTGAAACATTATTTCATGTAAGGCTTTCAAGCCTTGTAAATATGTTTTTTTAGTTTTTATTTCATGCTAAATAGACTCCATGCCCAATGGAACACTAGGATCAAGCTTTGATTTTGGTTTTACAAGAAACACATTGTTCTGTAGTTCTTGAAACCTCATAGGAAGGCTTTCATCCCCAGAAGGAGCTAGTGTTAGCCTTGTTGGCAAATGACCCATAAATGAATCCAATTATGCACTTTAAATCTCCAAATTTTCTTAAAATTGTGCCATGGATAAAAACCATGGCGTGCCAAGAGTCCTTGGAAGGAAAAAATGCACTATCGGGAGGCTAAAACACTCAAAACCCATGAAAAACTATGTATCACAGTCTTAAATAGTCCAATGCACAGTAGCCATTAGATCTAGCCAATCAACGGACCAGATCAAAGTGGCAAATCACAAATCGGAAAGTAGAGAAGACTTTAGGTTGGGTGGAAGGCACCACCGATCAGTGATCTTTGATGATTGGATTGGTGGGCTGCAATCAGTAGAGGAAACCAGAGGCAAATCAATGCAGACAGTATGGAATTGGCGATTGTGATCAACGATGCAATGTGGACCATCGATCTGGTGTGCAGATTGACCACCCACATCGCATCGTCGGATAGCTATTGGAGAAACCTTCAGGGGCAGGGCCTTTAAACATATATGTGTGCGACTTTATTAGCGGACCTAACGGCATTTTAAGTGATATTTCATAAGATTTCAAAGTCCATGGGAAGGCCATTTTTTAATGTATTTTATGTGTTTTCGTTGTATAACAAAAATACAAAGGCATCCTTCGGCAACGCCGACGCGATAAAGACCCGAACCTGAAAGGGTTCGGAAATGAAATAGATAATATTTCATATCCGCAGAAAGCCATTTTTCAATGTCTTTTGCAGTTTTTTATGTATTTACAAAATACAAAGAGAAAACAGGTTCGGGCCACTTGCGGCTTGTGACAGTGACCCTAAGGGTAGACCCGATAGATAAATATGCCATGTTTAAGGACTTTTGAAGTCCGAAGTGTTGAGAGCTTGGCACGATTTCTCACAGTTGCGGTGTTTTTCTATGTTTAATAGAGAAACAGTCACTCTAAACATTTAAAGGGAAAAAGACAGCGCAACACAACTCATCCAAACAAACAGAAGCCATCATGGTCATAGACAACGTAGCTTAGACAAAAATGACAAAAGCGATCATGGATCATACAGTGCAGCCCATCCAAGCAAACAGAATGGTCATGGAGCATCTCTGGCATGAGAGAGCTCCCTACTAGTGCAGCCAAAATATCTGAATGCGGTTATTATTCTGTCAGAAGAAGAAACCCCGGAGCCCATGCGTGCATAGTCATGGCATCAGGGTGTGGAAAAGATAGGAAGGATAGATTAAGACACTGCGAGCCTTTGAGAGCTCAGGAGCATTGTAAAGAGCTATAAATAACTGAAAGTAAGATGTAATACAGGTTCAGCTTCTAGAGACTATTGAGACTTTACTACTCAAGCTTCTCATCTTCATTCTAGCAAATATAAGCTTCTTTTGTTGTTATATGTTCAATGTTCATTTTCTTTTTTGTTCTAAGCTTGTAGTTGAAGAGGTTGTTCATGTTTCTTCTGTGTCTAATGCCAGATAATTGTCATCTTATCTCTACATTGATAAATTAGATTTGCAAGCTTCTTTTACTGCCTGTAGCTAGCCATTCATATGTGTTTCTATATGCATCTGCCAGTACAGTCAGTATTCTTCATTTACTGCCTGTAGCTAGACATTCATATGTGTTTATATATATTCATCTGCTGGTAGAGTCAGTATTCTCCATATATCCATTGAATCTACAAACTATTCAGCATTAGTGGTCTAAATCCTTATAAAGCTGAGGTTGTTCACGCATGTCTTGAGTAAAAACAGAGTTGAAATGGTTATCTAGCTTGATCCAAACCATCATTCATTCCAATAGTTTAGAGAACAATATTGAATATTATATGTTACCAGGTATCTCTGAGCTGCAACCTAGGAGAGTTTCCTGGAGTGATAATAGTGACGTCAGTGATGAGTAGTGTGTGGTATTTGGATAGTGGAGACTCATTCCATATGACCAACAAAAAATATATTTTTATTGACTTGGAGGAGAAGGACCTCTAGATGCACATCAAGATGGGAGATGATGGAAGGTATAGTGCAACCAACATCAGTATTGTTACCTTTCAGAGGGAGTTATGTTCTCCTCTCACATTAAAAGATGTCATGCATGTTCTCGGTCTCAAGAAGAATTTAGTTTCAATTGCTATGTTGGATGACCGTGGCTATGATGTGATATTTAGCAAAGGAAAACCTTTCCTTTGTCACATAGCCTCAGGACAAGTGAAGTATATCAGGTTTCATGTGAAGAACCTCTACAAATTAGATGTATAATATTATGCAACATTGGGCACAAAAGCAGAGAAGGTGCAAAGCCGAGATATCGATGAATTATGGTATAGAATATTGGTGCATCTTCACCATGGAGCTTTGAAGATCATGCAACATATTTCTAAAGGACTTCCCAAGGGATGCACTAGAGCATAGAGATGCATGCAAAGTGTGTACATTGGAGAAGTACACCAAAGCCACATTTCATGATAAGGAAATTCGAGCACAAGGAATCCTTGAATGAGTTCACTTAGATATGGGTGGGTCATTCTCACTAGCCTCCATGGAAAATAATAGGTATTATGTAGTACTTGTAGATGATTTCTCACACAAGTGTTGGATTTTCTTCATGTAGAAGAAAGATCAAACTTTCTCTAAAATATTGTGGATTTAAAGCACCTGTTGAGAAAGACACTATTATGAAAGTGAAGGCTCTTAGGAGCAATAACGGTGGAGAATATGTGTCGAATGAATTCAAGAAATTTTGTGCATCAGAAGGAATTCAATGAGAGTTAACAATACTTATGGGATGAATCATGAAAAACAGTTGTTTATGTGCAGAACAGAATTCCACATTAGATTCTTAGGATGAGTACACTAGAAAATTCTTTTTCAGGTAAGAAACCAGATGTGGCACACTTCAGGATCTTGGGTTCATCATTTTGTTGTCATGTTACCAAGGATGCAAGGAAAAATTTAGATCTAATGGCAGAGTTGGACATATTTGTGGGGTACACTGATGCACCTCCCAACTATCAAGTGTACCTTCCATATCATAGGCTTACAATGGTTTGTAGAGATGTGAAGTACGATGAAGAGAAGGCCATGATATTTTCACTAAAGAGGGAGATTTAGTTGCATGAAAATGAGGAGATTTAGCTCCAAAGGAAGCACCTCGGGATGATACAGAGAAATCACATGCATAGGAGAAAAGATTGGAAGAAACCACTCATGTAGAGACTTCTAGAGATTGAAGGAAGCACACCATAGAAGCTGACAGATTGATGCATATTTCTAGAGAGAATGTGGGAGCACCCACATCATAGCACAGGAAGAGGAGGTCACCATATTGGTACACTGGCTACATGGCTCTGATGAGTGATAGTGTAGAGATTGAGCCATCCTCATTCGAGGAAGAAGTGCAACAACTAGTATGGGTTTATTCCATGGTAGAGGAGTATGACTCCATTATCAGAAACAGTGTTTGGGAAGTGGTCCCAAGACCATCATACAAGTCAATGGTGAGTTCTAGAAGGCTTTACAAAGTAAAGCAAGTAGCAGATGGGAGTGTTGAGAAACACAAAGCCATATTTGTGGCCAGAGGGTTCTCTTGGGTGGAGAGAATTGATTAGGAGGATACCTTTAGTCCAGTAGTGAGGTACTCTTCAAACATATATATTCTATCACTTTCAGTGCGGATGGGATGGAAGATACATCAAATGGATGTGAAGGCAGCATTCCTCAACAAATTAATTAAGAAAGAGGTGTGCATTAAGCAACCAAAAGGATTTGATACCTTCAATAGAAGTCGTATCTGTGAAAACTCAAGCGAGCATTGTATGGATTGAAACAAGCACCCTGTTCTTTGTACACTAGAATTGACAACCATTTCACTGGGTTGGGCTTCACCAAAATTGAAGTAGATGCAAACCTTTACCATATTGTGGTTGAAGGTAAATTTTTTATTATAGTTATATGTCAATGATTTAATTCTAATAGGTGATGAGAAGCTAGTTAAATCTTGCAAAGAGGATATTGCTAGAGAATTTGAGATGAAGGACCTAAGGCTCTGTTGGCATTATGAGACAAGTGTTGTCCTTGATGGCAAATCACTCAGATGATAAATTATAGTGCAGCAAATTTATTTTCAAGTTCACGGAATTTTATGCAGAGAAAAGTTTACTTCATGTAGAGATAAGTTCATGGAATATTATGCAAAGAAAAGTTTATTTCATGTAGAGAAAAGTTCACGGAATTTTATGCAGAGAAAAGTTTATTTCATGTGGAGAAAAGTTCACGCACTTTCATGGTTGGTTCATGGTATTAGTCCCACAGTTTTTGATCCTATGGTTTTAGCCCGTGGTATTGGTCCATGATTTGAGGAAGAGCTTGCCTATATAAAGCAAAGGAGATCATTTGGCTTGGGTATGCTTTTGGGTTGAATATCTTAAGATTTGAAATATTG
>APFE030180193.1:7440-41792 GCA_000404065.3 Pinus taeda
AGCCAAGTACACATCCCCACCTTCATCTGAGGTGGTTTTCACCTCTGCAGAAGGAGCATCATCAGATCCTTTCCTTTATCAGGAGCTTTAGATTTACACTCCCTTCTGAAGTGCCCTTCCTTTCCGCATTTCTAGCACACTACCTTTGTAGGTTTTCCTGGAGATTTAGATCTCCCTCTAGATTTAGATCTCCCACTCGATGACTTATTTTTGTTTCTGTTCTGGGACCATCCTCGTACATATAAGGCATCATCATTCTGGTTGTCCATATTTTTCCATCTCATCTCCTCTGTCAGCAAGGCTGAGACTATTTCATCAAACTGCAAAGCAATTGCATTGCTACCTATTGCAGTATTAAATGTATTTAGATTCTCTGTCACCGAGTCTCCATCTTTCATCCTCAAGTTATACAGCTTTTTCCACAGGAACAGTTTATTCACCAGAGACTTAGATTGGTACAAAGTCCCTAACTTGTCCCATAAAGCCTTTTCCGTAGCTTCCCCTGATACATTCAACAATACTGAATCTGAGACACACAATTGTATTGTGCTCTTTGCCTTCCGATCCAACTTCTTCCATTCTTCATCGATCACTCCCGTTGGTTTAGTACCCGGATCTACCGCGATCCACTGATCTTTATCCACCAACAGATCCTCCATCTTGAGTTTCCACAACTCAAAACTCTGACCATTGAACTTCTCAATCTCTATCTTTCTGCTGCTCGCCATCTTCTTTCACCACCAGAATCGATCTCGCAGATCTGCCACTGAACAGGGTCTACCACAGGCCTGAGTGAAACCCCTCAGCAACAAAGGTGTCCCGTTGAAGACAAAATAGCTCTGATACCAAATGTAGGTTTTAACCCCAAACAGAAATTACCTGCATACGAACTCTAAATCACAGGAAAAATAAAAATACGAGAGAATAACACATAAAACACATATACACAGAGATTTCCCACTGGATCTCAAAACCGAGACTACCAGCTTAATTTTTCATTGTATACATTTCAATGTTACAATACATATTTATACATGTCGAAGCATCCAATACCATGGACCGAAAATCATCGCGTCCAAAACCATGGACCGAAAACCATAGGTAGGTTCGCCCAACCTAATATAGGGTCCCAAAAATTTAGTCGTGGAAAGAATATAATACAACCCAACATCTTTAATAGATTTCATCTAAAGTGACCACTGTCTTAAATATAAAATTTTGTCTTAATATATTTTTGTCTCAAACTGTTTTTGTCTTAAATATAAAATTTTGTCTTAAAACAATTTTGTCTTTAAATGTTTGTGTCAAATTACTTTTGTCTTAAATATAAAGTTTTGTCTCAAAATATTTTTGTCTTAAAATATTTGTCTCAAAGCCCTTTTGTCTTAAACTATTTTGTCTTAAATATAAAGTTTTGCCTTAAAATATTTCTGTCTCAAATTGTTTTTGTCTTAAAGTTTATATTTAAGACAATTCAATTGATATTAAATTTTAATGTAAAATAATTAAAATAAAAAGTGATTTTTTAGCAAAAAAGATTTCTTTTGTCTTAGAAAAATGTCTTAAAAGTGGCCTTGGTGTAGTAGTGTCACTTGCCTCTTTGAAGGGGCAACCTCCAATAAAGCATAGCTCAATTACAATAAGACTCCATGATTTTTCCCTCAGTAACTAAGATTATTTATATGTTAATGACATCCGAAATCCTAAGTACTAGTGGTCCCTTGTTTAACACAGGTTAACAACTTTATTAACTATGCCAAGTTTACAACTAATGATGGCCGCTTTTCTATAATGTTGGTCAACAACTTACAATTATTAATGTAGGCTTTATTGACTCTTTAACTAACTACGACTCTAACTGAGCAAGCAAGTGTAACCCAATTCACTCTCTAAAGAAGTTAAAATGTAGTGAATTTTATGACCCAGATTAGCCATTAAAGTTAAGCCATTTCCAGTGTAACAAGTCCTAGGTCTAAAACTTGTATTATAATAATAGTTCTAAAACTTGTATTATAGTAAAAGGGTAATCTAAGAGGATATAATAAAATCTACGACCTTCCATCAAGAAAAATATAGTACATTAATAACACAGTACTTTAATAACACGTAACAAAGAAAGTAGTACTTTAATAACACGTAACAAAGAAAGTATTTAAATTTCTCATGCACCGTATTGACAAGAGAAAATCACATCATCAACAATCATTTAACAAAAAAATTTAAAAGGAAAGAATTTCGTTGAAACGCTAGGTAATTTTGTTTAGTAAGCGATACCAAGATTTTATGGCTCAATAAAACTAAGCATCACCAAGTTTATCTTATCCATTATAACTTAACTGAAATGAAAATTTCTCTCACAATTCCAGAAAACTGTATGGATAATAATATTAGGTACAAAAGACAAAGAAAATTTACATAACCAATCTGAGTTCTGTATAGCATCATTAAATTTCTTATAGACTTTGAAGTTACAAGAACGAATTCGTACAACTAACTGTAAGTATAATTGTTGTCCCTGAAGTATAATTCCTACAACGTTTTTTCAGAACGAAAAAGCTTGATAATTATAAGAAATATAAAACAATGATTAGAGTACATTCATTAGAGTCACCGACTCATAGAACATATAGCTATATAACACATATTGTTGTTCCTCCAAATGTGTAGAAGAGAAGTGGGACATGTGGAACATGATGATGTGAAATCATTGAGGAGATAACCAAGATGAGCAAAGAGATACAAGAAGTCAGCTGAGAGCCATTCAAAACTCATAATGAGACATAGTAGAGCCAACAAAAAGGAGATAAACACCTGTGTTCACAAAAAGAAGCTGAGATAAAAACATATGAAAATATAAACTGTTAGCTAGAGAGACCAGAATAGGAATGCTGAGAGAGACCATAAGACCCAAAACAATCTAGAAATCTGGAGCAGCGAATTCTTGTATAGAAAAGGGATTCCCTTCATCAGCCACCTGTAAAGACCATAGACCTGGAGCCATCTGTAGACCAACTTTGTATAGATCGTCAAAACGCTGGTTGAAATCCTTGTTGATGTGGTGGATAGAACATCCCGTCATATTGTTCCACAGAAAACGGATCCTGTCTAGCCACCCAACAAGCTAGGGCTTTAGAATGTTATTTTTCCCAAGGACATAGTCAACCAAAACTCTCGGATCACCAAAAATAGAAACATTTTGAATGTTGAGAAAGTGACAAAAGCTAAGGAGACCACCAAGGGCCATAACCTCAGCTTTACTATTTGAGCCCCTACCGCCATTCCAGTGAATAAGATAGTGATTGATTTCATTCAAAAAAATAAGAACCCCACAGCTGCAAATGTCGTCGTGTGCAGCACTATCAAATAAGGCTCTAGGAATCGAAGTGATCTCCGGAGGGGGCTCACTGCAAACCTTTTTCTCTGGCAGAGAAGGCTTCTGTGAAAACGATTCATAGAGAATAATAATATTGGAGAAGATGTCCTGAAATGGTGTAGAGATACCGTTTAAGTTGAAATTATTGCGCCACTTCCAGATGAGCTAGATAGAAATGATGAAAACCATTCTCCAAGGATCCTTTTGATGGCTGCACCATAGAAATGCATCACTGATGGATGCGTGAACCAGATGCTGGATACCAAAAACGACTGCTAAGGAGGAACAGAGCTGTTGAGATGAGGAGAAATTGAAAAAGAGGTGAAAATTGTTTTCCTCCATGGATATGCATATGGGGCAAATGCCAGGGCCTTGCCATCCACCCTTTCTTAATTTTTCCCACGAGAGATTCCTGTTGTGGAAGGATAGCCAGGAAAAAAAAATCATTTTGGGTAGACATGCAGATTTCCATAAAATGTGAGGAAAGGAGGGGCTGAGAGAGTCTGTCATTGAGCCGCGTAGCATCTGATAAATGTCTTTAACACATACAAGATTAATCCCTTTAGAGGATCCCGAGATAAGACTGTCGTTTTCCGCTGTCCTGAATATCCCACAGTTCCTGAGTCGTGTTCTGATGCTCTCCCATTGCAGAGCAAGAACACATTTCAAACCAAGACACAGAGCATCCTTCCAGCAAGGAATTGAACCATTCCATTCTTTGATAAGGCAGTCCCGTTAAAAATAACCCAATTTGTGGAAGAAAGTTATTAGAAGATCAGATATATCGATAATATCGGCCCCGCTTAGAAAGGGATCTTTTCCGATGAGGATCATTTTGCTCGATTGAAAGCACCAGACAAGATTCTTCAAGAAGAAATTGTCAATCTTACGAAGGCTTAGCCATATAGGGGATCCCGAAGGAGGATCGATTCTACCTTTCCTGAACCAGTAGGTGATATCTTTGTTGCCCATGTATTTCTTTCAGATGATGTCACTCCAAGGCCCTTCTTTGAAAATCCCTCTCCATAGGGATCTGCATAACAGAGCTTTACCAAAAGTCCTCAAATCTATGAGGCCCCATCCTCCCATGCGTTTTGGGAGAGAGATGTTGGAAAATTTCGAGAGATGAAATTTTCGATTATCTGCGTGGACCCCCCCAAATAAAGTTAGTTGTGAGCTTGTTCAAAGACTGAATAATGCTAGCAGGGAGGAGAAATAAATGGGACCAATAAACTGCAAGCTGATTTAGCACAGATTGAGCCAAGGTAACCCTTCCTGCTAAGGAGAGGCACCTGTATTCCCACACAGAAATCCTGTTAAAATATCTATCAGGAACCCATTGCCAGTCTGCCTTTCTATATCCATTTGCTCTCAATTGGAAACCCAAATATTTGATTCCTTGGCTAATAGGTCGAGCCTTGATATTGAAAAGGTATGTTAACCATTCAATCTCCTCCTAACAAATATCACTGTGATAGATGGTACAATTTGTGTTGTTGATTAGTAGACCTGTCACTTTCTAGAAATTGAGGAGGATTTCAAAATAACAAAACCATGTGACTCTACATAAAATGCCAAACAAAATTACATCATCAACAAATAAATTATGAGATATCGAGACGCTCCTGCAGATTTTTAACGGTTGGCATTTGTTTTCTTTGACTGCCTTGTTGATGTCCAGGCTGAGAGTATTCATGGCCATGATGAATAAGAGTGGGGACAGTGGACAGCCTTGTCGAAGACCCCTGGAGGCAGAAAAAGAAGGAGATGGGATGTCGTTGATGATAACCACATAATTCACCTGTTCCACACAAGCCATGATCCAATTAATCGTATTCGACCGTAAGCCAATCTTAGCCAGTAAACATCTAATGAAACCCCAGTCAAGGCAGTCGAAAGCCTTTCGGAGGTCAATCTTTAGGATGACTTTGTCCCTTCTCTTTGAGTGTATGGCAAAGAGACCCTCCTGAGTGTTGGCAACCGCATCGAGGACGTTCCTACCTTGTAAAAAGGGATGCTGCTCTTTTGAGAGGTGGATAGATAGAGTTTCTTTTATTCATTCTACTATAATATTTGAGATTATTTTGTAAGAGATGTTGCATAAACAGATCGGGCGGAATCTCCAAAAGGCTCAGCCTTTTCTTTCTTTGGGATAAGAGCAATGTAGGTAGAGGATGTCTTCTGATTGACACATCCCGCGATCCTGGAGGCTTCAACCATTTTTAACATATTTGTTTTAATGATGTCAAAAAAATGAGTGAAAACTCTATAGCCCAGCCATCTGACCTTGGACACCTGTCTTTCTTGAAGGACTTCATTGCTTTTAGCAGCTCATCCTCAGTTATTGGTTGAAAGATCTAGACATTTGAATCCTCGTCAAACATCTGGGGGAATACATTCGAGGGCCCATAACATATCTTGAAAGTTGCATGACTCTGCTCTTTTATACTGATTAGAAAAAAAAATTACTGCTTCGTTTGAGATATCCTGTTGAGAAAATAAAAAACCCCCTCTGTCATCAAAGATTTTCCAAATTGAGTTCTTCTCCCGCCTGGAATTTGCAAATTTATGGAAAAATTTAGTGTTCTTGTCTCCCTCTTTAAGCCATAACACCCTTCTCTTTAACCACCAAAAGGATTCTTCTTGTTCTAATAATTTGACTTTCTTCTTTTTGAGCATCTTAATGTGACATCTTTCTTTAAAGGAGAGACAATGGACTGACATGGCTTCTGACGCACGATCCAATTCTATTTGAATTGAGCGCAATTCCCTTCTGTTTGATTGCCTTTTCTTAATTTGCCAGTCTTTTAGTACTCTACGCATATGATCCATTTTATCTCTGAACATCATCAGAAACAGAGTGGGACATGAGGACATCATCTCTTGCCATGCATTTTAATATAGTGGTTGAAGGCGAGGTCATCGAGAGAAATTCTATTGAATTTAAAACGATATCCTTTCCTGAAGCCTTTTTTCTTCCAACCCAAAGAGATTGGTCTATGGTATGAAATGAAGAAGTGCTCAATCGAAGAGAATTGCATACCCATCTTGTCAATCAGGCTAGCGAGTAGAAAGAATCTATCAAGCCTCTCTGCTATGTATGCATCTCCATATCTACCATTCTCCCAATTCGAGGGCATGTGAGAGGGGCGGATGTCAATATAATTTCTCCTCAACAGGAGCTCGATTTTAATTTTTTTGGCAAGTGGATCCTTCTTCTTACTAAGACCCCAAATTTCCTCCATATTAAGAGTGAAATTTAAGTGCCCTGCGATCATTAAATATTCAACGTCAAAAATTTCAGATGGAAAGAGATTCTCCCAAAAGAATAGTCTATTTCTGTATGGAGCATATACGTTCAAGATGTTAATAGGGAAGTTGAGCCCCCTCATGTGAGCCGATATCAGAATTCCTGCTAAACAGCTATAAGTCTTTGCCTTGATCCAGTAAGGATCCCACAAAACAGCTAAGCCCCTCGATAGTTCATTGGCTTACACAGCTGATATATACCAGGAAGGAAACATCTTCCTGAGGTAAGAAATTGTTACAGGAGAGGCATGCATGTGTTCCTAGATAAGTATAATTTTGGGGCAAACAGAGTGGAAAAAATCCTTCAAAGCCAAAAATTTATGGCCTGCACCCAACCCCCTGATGTTCAAAGAAATGATGAAATTCATTTCGGACTCTTGTCGGCCACATTTTCTCTAAGGGGCCGTTCTTCAGTCATGTCTGCAATGGGAACGTCTATAAGGTTCAAATTTTGGACTCCTCTACCCGCACCTTCACCCCTACCCCTAAAGTGCCTTCTCCCCCTCTTGTTCTTCCTTCTAACAGTAATGTTACTAGCAGAGCTAGGACAGACATGAGGGGATTTGTGAACACCTGGTTTATGAGTGGTGAGAGCCTTGAGCTCTAGAGATTTCTTATTCAGTAAAAAGTCCAAGTTGCTGCCTATAGAGTTGGTGGGCGAGGACGTAGGAGAGTTAGCAGGGGTAGGGGATATCATAGACTCTTTACCTCGACCAGGGGGAGGATAGGTAATTTTTGGGGAGGACGAAGGGGAAGGAATGGTAAGAGCATCCTTATAGGAAAGGTGGCGGGGATGTGTCATCTGCGGAGGGATGGGGACCTCGTGATTGGAGGCAGGCTCAATTAGGGGCATGGCAAGAGAAGAAACAGGATTGGGAGCATCGCAATCAGAGGCCGGTTCCAAGGGGGTCATGGAGGGAGAAATAGGTTCAGCAGGGTTCGGAGATGTGCAGTTCAACGGGGGTGGCTGTTGGTTAGAAAAGAATAAATCTGAATCCCCAGATCCATGTGGATATAGGCAGTCAGAGGGAGAAGATTTTACCTGAATCAGGGAAAACTTTCTCGAATTGAAATACTTAGTCGAGGACTGGTTAGGGGCATGAACCTTCCGGAAATTGAGATGCCGAGGGCATTGTTTCAAAATATGCCCAATAGAATGGCAAGCAGAGACCTAAAGGGTACTCCCCAAAAATCCAGTCTTTGCCTAATTTTGAGATCCCCCCAGAAGATGTCGATGGGTTCTGGGAAGCCTCCCCTGTAGTCTTTGTCAATCAAGATCCACGCAACTCTTTTGTCTCTCTCTCCTCGGCACCAAGGATCAACATAGACACATCTACCAATGGCATTTCCAATTTCCTCAAGGGTTTCCTTAGCCCAAGATTCTAAGGGCAAGCCAGGAAGCTTAACCCAAATTAAATTGTTAGAGGGGGTGTT
The DNA here is from genome assembly GCA_000404065.3 of Pinus taeda. NCBI lineage: Eukaryota > Viridiplantae > Streptophyta > Pinopsida > Pinales > Pinaceae > Pinus > Pinus taeda. Next base: position 15,557 of record APFE030180193.1, read on the forward strand.
CCTTAAATTATGATAACCTAGATACCACCGATGTAGAGCCAGGAAGCTTCTTTTGTAAACCCATTGCTGCTTTAAAATGATCTTGAGGTCGCTGGAGTTTAAGAAATGGAAGCAATACCATTCCTTTAGCAGTCTGGCAATAGTAGGGACATATCCTATTAGTGGCTTCCATTGTTGTTCAAGCCAAGACCACATCTTCGAATCCTCCAAAATAGGAAAGTGCCACCGACCTATCAAGGCCTTGCCATGAAGACTTTCGATGCATTTAGCCAGATGGGAACTGTTGATATTAATGGCAGCTGGAGGGGGGAAATCTTAACAGGTTTCTGGATTTGTGGATGAAAACCCACCCCTTTCGCTTTGTCAGCTAGGATATTATCATTGTGGACGAGAAAACGGGAGGGAGGTCCATTTGACCTGAAAACACCATCCGAGTCATTTTGTGGGGCCATGGGATGAGTCAACATTTCCTCCAAGGTGGACTGCCATTCACCTGACAGTTTGGTGCCTCCGTGGATTGATTTTTCCTGTATGGCCACTTGCACCATAGCTTCCATGGCAGATGACTCAGATTTTAGGTCCATGCATAAAGAAATCACCTTATCTATTTATGGCAAAGTACTATATAATCCGCATGAAGATCGAAGCCGGACGCAACATTCAAAGAGAGAAGTAAGTACTGAACAAGATGCCTAGATAAAATGGGTCGGAATACATGAAGTCTTCCCGGAGAACTGACATGAAGAAGTCTCGGAGAAAGGAGACTGTCGTGAACCTAGAAGATAGAGAGCTTAAGATACAGCCATCTGTCCCGAAAGATTTGAAAAGGACAGATATGATGAGGAGAGGGATCTAACGGGCAACAAAGAATTTGAAAGGTGACAGCTATACTTAATTCAGAAGGTCAGTTCCGAACTCCAAGGAGGGAAATACCTCAGCTCGCATCACTTGACTCTGTCCGGGAACGTTCTGGATAGGTGGGAAGAGTAAAGACATGTACGGTGGACATCATCCGGCCCTTGGCCGAAAACATTTTGGCCCGGAAAAACTAGCAGGATTCAGAGAGCAAATGGATCGACACAAACCAAAAGCGTATTTTGTTGAAGGTTCTTCTCAGCACACTATGCAGCAACATAGAAAACGACAGACACACTAGCAAGGACCAAACTTAACCCGAAAATATATGCAGGTTCTTGTAATAAAGAAATAGTTTTGAACCTTGAGCATCGAGCTCCATGACCCACTTAAAAGTTCCGCAAGCATGAGGGAACACACAGGAATTCTAAAACCAAAGTGTTAAGTATTCCAATGACCCTATATAGTTGAAAACAAGACAATACTCGAAGATATGTTGTCCATGCACTAAGTTCTATAAGCTTTCGCAATTCATTCCATGCTGCATTTGCATTATTCATACAAGGGATAACCTCTTCGAATTATTACTGAAACTATTCCTTTAAATTTTATAACAGTAAAAACAAAAATTAAACTGGAAGGTTTGTCCATATAGCTTACTGACCTAGAGACACGGATGAACCGTGTGATAGATGCAAGTGGAGGAAGGATAAACAACCAGAGAAAAGCCAACATTCAACAGACTGAGAAGGTCCCTCTTGGGAAAACGTCAGAACAGTAAAACTAGGGAACATGATTACAGCAACTAAGTCTGTATAGGAAGAAGATTTCGTGGAAATAAACCGACCACAGAACAAGCAGGAGATATATGGAACTATTTGTTTAAGAGCCAGGGGCCGACAAGTGTAATGGATGAGTTGTAAGGCAGTGGGTCGTGGAGGCGTCACCTTCAGGAGAAACGAATGCCTTCTGAGGCAAGCATGCATGCATTGTCAGAAACATGTTCACCATGTAGCTTACGCACCTGAAAAAGATCTCCAAACGCGTTCTCTGGTTGGTCACTCCAACCTGCAAATCGCCACACAGCTTCCGCTAGTGATGCCAACTTCCAACAATGTCCAACTCAACTGCAACCCAATACTTGGCTAGTGATGCCTCAGCCTCGAAGAACTGGCATATCGAGGAACTGACATATATATGGATGGTATTGTGCCACTCCGAATCTCCAAACACTAGCCACGTATCCACTGAAGAGCCCATGATAATGAAAAGGAGTTTAATAATGTTAAAATGGCAGGTATTGGTGGATTATAACTGCAGTTCCAACGAAAAACAACACAAGTTGTAATACGAATAGGTCTACAGTTTTGAAGCATATAATAACATGTTAACAAGATACCTTCACACGATACATAGTTGGTATGACGTATGTAGAGTCAAGAAACATTCATCTGAACATAATGAATAGGATCAAACCCCTCGATTAACAATGTTGAAGTACAGTACTCATGCCTATTACATGATACAACGAAGTACCAATAATTTAATATTTGGTCATGTTAAAGGAATCTATGAATGAAAAAAATTTGAGCTAGCTATTGCAAGTAAATAATATTTTTAAGGAGTTGACGGATGTTACAAAGTGTTATACATATTTAGGATGATAATTTCGTCTTTTAAATAGAAGTTCTTTTGAATGTGATTTTTTGGACTTTTCGGTATTTAACTCAAAAATTTTGAGGTGAAATCTTGATTTGTGTTATTTAAACTGTTCTTTGGCTACATAAATGGATTCAACACCTTGAAAAATCTAGCTTGTGATTTCAATAAACTCTTGCCACATTATTGAGAAATTAGACCGGAAAAGCCCAAGGGAAAAGCTTACAAAAAGTCTCACTAAAGACAACTTGGTTTAAATAGGCTATATTCCACATTAATATCATATGTCAATACTAAGGCAATATTACACACTAATATCATATGTCTATAGTATGAGTCATTACCCTCGGTCCTTTTCTTTTTATATAGGGTATTTTGATTTTAATTTTATCTTATTTTGATGAAAGTAAAATATTTACATTATTTTACTTTAAACATTAAGGAGTTTAGACTTATGTGATCCATAATCTTGTTTAAGAGAATAATTTCGGCAAAATCACATAAGAAACCATTTGTCACACGTTTCGAACCAACTAGGGTGAACCATTTGTCGACGCGTTTTCAACCAACTAGGGTGGTTCATCGTCAGGACAAGTTGAAGATCCAATCTAAGCGATGCAATAAATAGGGACAAGAGGCTATTCCAACAACTATTTTGACAAGTAACGGTTAATGGACCTCTAACAGCTATATTCTCATTATTCATATATTTATTAATAAAATTCATTATTTTATTTTAATTATTTAAAAAATTAGATATTATTTTTAATTAAAGAAACTAATCTAATTACCATTATGTTAATAATTAATAAAAATATCAAAATATGCCCATATTGAGCTTGAGAGCACCTTTCACCACAAGGTAGCATGGTTAATAAAAACTAACTAAACCAACCTAGATCTATCTTAACTCTGGATCTACCAAGTGCGGAAAGGGATAAAGTCTATTTTCACTCTGAAAGAGGTTTACATATCAAGAGATTGTATCTCTCTCATCACATGGTAGATGATGAGTTATCATGCATCTAGGCTGGTTTAATTTACTCCTTGAAATAAGTTATATTGAACATGAATACCATGGGCCATTTTTATTTTTATTATTTTTTATTTTGACCCCATTAAAATGTCTACATTGCACTATATTAATCCTTTTACTTAGCTTTATTTACTTAATTTAATTTTTATTTTTACCTAATTTGACTCTGTCAAAATTTTAAACATTATTTTAAATTTGTCTCATACTAGATAAATAAGTTAAACATATATGTATTAAAAAAAAACATGAAATAAGATTCTTACCTATAGAGATTTATCTTCACTTTAAGAGGGAGATTCCTAATAAAGTTTTGCAACATCCTGGCTAGATATGGTGACTTATCATTACCATGAACCTATAAAACCAAAACTTAGTTCATATTATAGTTGTTTACATGTATTTTTTTTAATATTTTTTTAATCAATTAATTTAATGAAAAAGACAAAAAAGACAAGGCTTCCTCTTTAAAGATAAATATCAACTTTTCATTTATATAAATATTTAAATTCCAATCCTTTAAACAATTATTAATAATTAATTTGAGTTTCTCAAAACTCTATTCCAAAAATATTTGGAAATAAACACATCTAAAATTTTATTCCAAAATAGACACGTCTATTAATATAATTATATATATAAATACATTAAAAAAATAGACCGCAAATATTTAAAAGAAGAAACCATATCTCCCCACGTTACTCCATATTCACAATCTCTCTCCGCCTTTAAAATCGCGTTTTTCTTTTCAGCAGCTCTCCCTTCCACCTCTCAGTCCATTCATTCCACATCCCAAGTTTCGCAGTAATAATAAGTTTAACACTGTCGAACATCATCATGTCCGTACCTTCAGACAAGTTTTCCTCATTACCAAATGAGATTCTGGGATTCATCCTCTCTAAAGTCCCAATCAGAGAGGCAGTCAGATGCTCAGTTCTTTCGAGAAGATGGAGGTTTCTCTACACTCAAATACCCCAACTCAAAATATGTCCTTATCTCCTCTTGCAGGGGCCTGTCACACCAGATCTCCTCTTGCAGGAGCCTGTCACACCGGATCCGTCATCGATCTCGACGGCAGAGAATGCACCTTCAGACAAGCTTTCCTCATTACCAAATGAGATTCTGGGATTCATCCTCTCTAAAGTCCCAATCAGAGAGGCAGTCAGATGCTCAGTTCTTTCGAGAAGATGGAGGTTTCTCTACACTCAAATACCCCAACTCAAAATATGTCCTTATCTCCTCTTGCAGGGGCCTGTCACACTGGATCCGTCATCGATCTCCACGGCAGAGAATGCACCTTCAGACCAGCTTTCCTCATTACCAAATGAGATTCTGGGATTCATCCTCTCTAAAGTCCCAATCAGAGAGGCAGTCAGATGCTCAGTTCTTTCAAGAAGATGGAGGTTTCTCTACACTCAAATACCCCAACTCAAAATATGTCCTTATCTCCTCTTGCAGGGGCCTGTCACACCGGATCCGTCATCGATCTCCACGGCAGAGAATGCAATCTCCAGCATTCTGCAATCGCATTGCTTCGATCTAGAGGCCTTTCATCTTTTCAACAACACTACAGGCATTCGCACCTACCCAATTGATAACAACTGGGAATTTGGCCGCGAAAGCGTATGGAAATGGGTGCAGTATGCAGCAGACAAGAATGTCCAACACCTCCATCTCGGCTATTCCAGGGTAAAAGAAATCCCACCTCCTGCCCTTTTCTTTTGCACTCATCTCACTACGCTCACACTCAACAATTTCGTTCTCACCCATATTCCAACACATTCTTCTGGATTCAACCATCTCATTAGTTGCTCCTTCACAGACATGCAATTGACAGATGATTCATTATCCTGGTTTGCATCACATTGCCCACTTCTGCAAAAGCTCCAAATATGTTCCTGCACTGGCCTGAATAAGCCCACCATCTCCGCTCCCAACATTTTGCTTTTAGAGTTAATGGTATGGGATGACATAGAGGTTTTAACGGTCAATTGTCCCACAATTAGAATCGTTGAGGTATGTTTGGTATATGATCTAAGGGTGAATGGGGTGTTCTTTCACGAGCTTTCAGTTCTGATTGTTAGGCTAGAAATGCAGTGCGAAATAAATGTGATTGGATTGAAAATGGATTCGACTTTAATCGGCGAATACGGCGAATACGACAGTCTCTCGGCGCAGAGATTTGTTGAGATAGTGGGGAGTTTCAAAGCTTTGAAAAACCTTGGAATTCACATTTGTGATCCGTTGCCTGAAAGGGAAAAGGAGATGAATTTTCCTCTTATCAGCCTGCTGCAAGGGCTTCCTCATCTTGAGCACCTGGTAATAAATGGCGTGTTTCTTCTGGTAAGGAATAGTTCCTAGGGTTATGATTAGTATTTAATTTCTGCTTTTTTTGCTATTTAAGTCGAAGTTAGAACGGATTTCTCTTTGTAATGCAATGCAGGAATTAGGTAGAGATAAGTTACCAGCGCGTTTAAGCCCCCCACTTGCCAATCTGCGGTATGTGATGGTAGAATTGAAGGAATTTGACGAGAGAGAAATGGACGTGCTGGCGTGTTTGCTTAAGAGCGCTCCTGCTCTTGAAGATCTGCATTTCGATTTGCCTTTCGAATACGAAGAGACGCAATACACCCGGTTTTTAGAAGAATTGGTAGAACCATGGCGAACAACATCGTCGTCATGCCGGTGGCTTCATAGAATTTTACGCCGCTCCCAAATGAGGTTCTGAGCGTCATCTTTCATGCTTCATGAGCCAGACATTCAGATGGGGATTTAAATTTTAGATTCATCCATTATTATTATATTATGAACCCCGTTACCATTTTTCTTTTTCACTTGTTTCAAGGACACAAGTGGTTACTGGGTCGCTACTATATTTACAGAAATATTTGAGCTTGAGCCTATCCCGTAGGGTTTCGAAAACAATGGACCTTGTGAGCTCCAGAAGGGGAGCATTTATTTCACCAGTTGAGCTATTTCAGGGCTTCCCATTACCATTTATTATGAAAGTTTAAATTAAAATCTTCTCAAGTTGGGTATTGCGATTTATTTAGTAATGGTGACTGTTTACTGGTCCACATATTTTTTTCTTAATAATTATTTTCTTAAATTTCAATGGGAGTTGTTTCTTCAAAAATCTGTAATATCTTTTATGTTTGTCAAGATTATTATCTTCTTATAATTTAATAGGAGTTGGTTACCACTTGAACTAATCTTTAGGGCTTCCCATTACCATTTACATTATGAAAGTCTAAATTAAAATATCTTATCAAATTAGGTAATACCAGTTATTTGATAATGGTGACTTGGTAATGGTGAGTGTTCACTGGTCCACATATATTTTCCTTAATAATTATTTTCTTAAATTTCAATGGGAGTTGTTACTTCAAAAATCTGTAATATCCTTTATGTTGGTCAGAATTATCATCTTATAATTTAATGGGAGTTGGTTCCTTCCCATAGAAATTAGAAATTGTAAAAAAAAAATCTTATTTTAATTTTTATTTTTAAATGTATTTGTTGATCCTATTAAGCAAAGTCTAATTGGTTTCAAGGATTTGGTTGATTACCCATAGGGTTGGGACTTGGCTCACTCCCTACTTGAATGCGCATTGAATGAAGCTTTTTTCTCCCAGTTTTCTCCCATATCTAGGCCCTACGCCTATGAACGTCTTGGCATGCCCTTTATTAGAGACAAGCTTTCATTAAAATCAGTTGACAAACCATTTCCTAGAAGGAGGGTCAAATCACGTCACTATAAAGGTCTCCATTTCCAAACCGAGGGTTTCAATCTCTAGGGAATGCATATTTCATTTTTTTCTAAAGTGACAAAGGTACGAGGAAGGGCGTCCCTCTCTGTATCTTGGTCTCAAGATGGTGAGTACGTACCAAACATGGTATTTAGGATTTACGTGACTCCATAAATAAAAATAAATCGAAGTGTGCCAAAATTAAGAAAAAAAGATGATCACAAAGTCATCCTTGGGAATGATGTTCCGCTCCACGAGGTTGTGAATAAGGCAGACCTCATGATTATTGGTCAACCTTAAGGTTGATGTTCCAACATAAAAACCCTTAGCGATTGGGAGGCATGGGAATGCAGGACATGTTGAAGAATTTGGGGCACATGTAGTTAATGAGATTCTTCTTGACATGATAACTATTTGTGAGGCATTTTCAATTTTCTTATTATGACAATCTTCTCTTTGAAATTATTAGAGTGTGTGTTTCTTATTTCATCAAATAGCTAACAAAAACAAAGAGACAATAATACAAGATTTTGGCATTTTGCAAGGACCAAAAACTCTCCCTCTCGAATAGGAAAACCCACACATAATTATTCTTATAGAGATTCCAATTGATGAACACCAAGACCATGACCCTTGACTTACTATGCCACTCCAAGACCAAGACACCAATCCTCTTCTTTGTCACTGTTGAGATAATCATCATTGATGTAGCATTGAGGTCAACATCATGATCTTCAATGGTGCTGCAACATCTATGGACTTTCATCGAGGTCTTAACTGTACCATCGAGATAATATTAAGGTATGCCCTTAGGCCCATCGAGGTCATGACTACTACTCCTTCGTTGTGATCATAACCTTGTGACAGAGTCTCCATTGAGATCATATATATGCTTATGATCATGACTGTAGAGAGTGTTACTATAGGAACTTCTTTTCCGAATTATGTTGAGACTATGTCGACTAATGTGGGATCTCTGAGATTCTTGTCATCACTGCTATGCCAAGATTATACTGTCTAGAATGATGAGACATGGTGTTCCCCTCTTTCACTAAAACCCTTATCATCATGCTTACGTCGAGCACGTTACTATTTATGTAGCACTCATCTAAAGCTATAGTGATTTCATCTGAAGTTTAAGCCTTATGTGCAGATAGAAAGTCATGTAGCCATCTGAAATTTGAGTTCATGTACCTATGAAGTAGTAGAGATACTTCTATGAAATTATAGGTTTCTACGGTGACTCTAGTCACCTATTTATAGGTGTTATGCCTCCATAATAAGCGAACATGTCAATGTGAACTTATGTGTATATTTTATTGAGTTGACATGTCATTTATATATAATTTGAGGCTGAATTAGTTGATCTCTCCATCATTTTTCTGACAATTTTCTTCTTTGGAGGATGGTGCTTGTCTTTGACGGTTATTTGACACTAGCTTGACCCATATTCATGCTCAAGAATATCTCTCTAACATAGCTTTGATTATTTGACTTTCCTAGACCTTTGGAATGAGCAAGAAACTCTTTTGAATAATCTACAAAAATAATATTTCTTTTTTTCATAAGTACAAAGATCAAAATTACAGTTATAAATACCGAACCAAGTTACAATTCTCTTCAACACTCCCTCTTAAGTAGGGAGGTATTTACAATGGTGCTTGGTCATCCTCAATCTAAATAATTTCTCATAAGAAGGATTGGTAACCCATATGTTATAACATCATAGTAACCAACATTTTTTATAGCAAGGCCTTCACTAACAACTCTATCTCTCATAAGATCAAAGCAAAATGTTGGTGAGACTAATGATTCATAGACACCTTTATCATTATCTCTTAAGGTACATACCCACCTGGGAGTTCACTAAGTATTACCTTCTAGGACTATTTTATCTTGGATTCCCAACCCTCAAAGAATATTAGTCGCCTTTCCTACTCTTATCTTGGATTCCCTACACATCCTCAAAGAGCATAAAATTCCAAATGATTACCCGATCCTTTATTCTTTCTTTTGACGTGAAGAAAAGAATGTTGTGTCTATCATGTGTCTACATTTCCGTTCATGACCTTCACCTAGACTTACAGTTATTAGTGTTCGTCTATTATGTTGTCCCTCACTCCTCACTCATTGCTTTGGAAATGGTCAGTTGTCTAGGATGCATAAGAGAAATGAATTTAAAGCAATTTCCTAAGCCAAAAAATCTATAATATCTTGATTAGAACCTCTCCATTGCATAGTGTCTGAAATGAGCTTTCCAACAATATATAGAAGTCCTAAAATGGACCTCTCCATCAAAAGATATGGCATATGGAAGATCATGAGTCTTGTTGCCTTGAACTAAGGAAAATAATTTATTAGAGGACCCCAGGCATAACAAGTTGAGCATATTGAACATCTTGCAGTCCTGCATCCCGCATGACCCCCGTAGTTCCTTATGCGCCATCCTTTAAGGAATTGTGGGGCGGGAAGAACGACAATAATTTTAAAGCATTAGGGAAGTGCAGAGGTCGATTTACAGTAAAACTATTGAAAAACCAAGAGTAGGAGGACCCCCTTTCTCTCTCCTCTGGGGGAGCCACGTCTCACACTACTCGCAGTACCATATCCCATAACCCTGCAGTCGCACAACTTCACACTACCTGCAGTCTCACATCCCACATATCAGCGAGGTCCCTGGGCACATACTTAAGGTTATCGGTAGTTCAAAGTGTCGAGTGCAAATATCACATCCTACAAGTCCTGTCGTCCTACAGGTCCCCGCATACCACAAGTCCCACAGGTTTGCAGGTCCTGCCCATCCCCACATCCCACATCTCGGTGACCTCTTAGTTTGGCAGTCACATTAAACTCCAAAACTTTGCTGGGCACTGATCTTGCGATATAGTGCGAAATAACTTAGGAGGGTTGAAAAATATAAGAGAAAAAAGCATGGAAAAACCAAGGCCAGGTCACTCACTTCTCTCTCCTCCACATGGTGGTATGGGGATATGGTAAATCCCACATCTCGCAATCCGGAAATATCGATGAATCAATGAAATTTTCATTTCAAGACCGTGTGGGGGCCGATTCTATAATACAATGTAAAAATTATGGGAGGGCCCAAATTCATGAACAAAGGAAATGCACGTGAAAACAAGGTCAGGGAGGCCTTTTTCTCTCTCCTTTACGGGGCCACATGGTGGCATGCGATTGGTCCTTAGAGCTGAAATGGCAGTTAATGTTATCGATGATGTGGTAGTATGGAGAACACATGGAAATACATACGTTGACGTGGTAGGGGACATGTGTCGCTCAGTTTTAGCATTTTCATGGGTCCTATTGCGCCATTTCTGGGTGACACATGTCACCACTCACACGTGACAGATGACAATGATGACATCGTCCCTCATATCAGTGATCGCATGAAATGAAAATTATTTCCTTCATTGATGCTCCTCCCTAGCTACGATTGCGATAATGAAGAAGCCCCCCGATGCGATATTTAATAGTCTCTATTTGATAAAGATTTCGCACCCAAACTTCGGTTAATGCAGTGTAAGAGAAAATCAAAGGGTATTTCGCATTATTAAATAAAAATGCCCCCTGACACAAGTTTAAAGGCCTTAGCGCCTAAAAGGTTAAAGCCCTTGGTCTTAGCCCGTGGTTATATGAAGAAAACAAAGATATGTGCACTACATCAAAGGGGGGTTAAGGGGGAAATCAAAAAGTGCTTGTTTCACCTATTTTAGAGGTAAAACTCTCACAGCTGACAGACATCGTTGTTACACTACATCAAGGCATGGATGGTGCATGACTTTGTAGAGCTTTCAAAGACGTTTAGCTCGGCAGTAGGGGTGTTTAATGGAGGGATGGTGCATTCAAACTATGTGTGGGAACTTTCATGAGAAAAATAATCTGCAATACGCATCCAATGTTGACCCCGTACATAGCTGTAACACTACATATAGAAGATCGAGCATTCAAAACCAAGTATGGGTGCACTCCAAAATGGCTCTTTATGACCTGCTTCCAAGGTCAGAACTGGAGGCACTAAAGGCAGAAATGATAGGAGTTAGCTGAGCATAATAGGAAACCATACCATGAACTAGATGTAGCTTGAAGCTAAACTAATTACAGGAGTAAGCGCGGAGATATTGCATTAATGTTTCATATGTTTTGTGATCTTGTGATGTTCTTTCCTTTATGAGGCAATTACTATTTTTTGTGATGCTTTTAGGACAGAGAGCCTTCCCTGGCCGAGACAACAATTTGATCTGCAAGTTAACACTAAACCCAGGGATATTTTGTACCATATCATGATTGATAACGAATCCATTCTTCTTAGAAATAGGGGGTAGAAACAGTGAATAAAGGTTCCAAAATCTGCAAAGAGAGGTTGATATTTTTGTGAGACTATATCACTTAGTTACATAAATCTTGCAGAATATCATAGGAGTGTTGGTGATTCCCCCTTTGAGTTATTACAGTGTGTTGTTTCCTATTTTCATCCATTTTGTCTATTTTCTTCTCTGAATTCATGTAACAATAAATGCTCTAATATTTCATACTTTCCTACAGATTCATTTGCATTGAGATGTTAATATAGATGCATGTTTGATGAGTTGAATTTATATCTCTAAACTGTACTACATCAATCACAACATCCCGTTTCTTTTCAATCCATTATATCTACTTGTAACTTAGATAATTGTAGCAAATATCATGGTTTGAGGCTCTATGCTTTTAATATAGATTTCTTGTTTCTTTGAGCTCTACATTTTTAGTTATCCATTCTCTTTGTCTTCTCTCATTTATTCCATAAAGATGATTAAATTGTAAGCCTTTGAAGTGCTCAGCCTCCACTATTTTCTATTATATTTCTAGAAATTGTGTATGTGTAGAAATATTGAAATACTTGACCTGTATCTTTGGATGAAAAAGCAACTCATGCCTCTTATATATGTGTATAGAACATGGGTTATGTCTCCTCCTTCTGCAGAATCATTTGAGACACACCAATTTAGGTGTACCTAAACACTGGTCTTGTAATCAATCTAAGGCTATCTCTGGGAGCAACATCATCTTCTGGCACCATTGTTGGGGAACATATTGAAGGATTTTTCCCCTACGATACGAAAAATTGAGCACCCTTCGTGTAGGTGAGAAAAGTCTATTGTGATTGAATTCACATCACCTTGGCAACTCCACATCCCCCTCATTATCATTCATCACCCTAACTTTTAAAATGCCTCATACTCACTTCGACACCTCTCAGTAGAAAGCCCCATTTGTCTTTGACGCTGAAAAAATAAATTTTTGGAATGTCTAGAAAGAGAAAACTCCCCCTACCTGTGCTACCATCTCACTAGCCTTCACAACTTCCTCCTAGAATTCTCAGACCATTGTTGCTCATTATTCAGGATTGGTTCCTAAGATCTTGACAAACCATGCTTCCCCTCCAGCCACTATGGTCTTGACCCTAGTTCCTCGAGAAAATGTTAATCCCACTCCACTAATTCAGATGGCTCTTCCATGACTTTTTCTAAATATATATGCACCTCCCAATTTACGTCAACCCCTAAGTGGTATTTCCTAGGACTACTTAAATCTTCTCCCTAGGTTTAATGGGGAAGATGAAAATTCTTCTCAGAAACACATTCAAGCCTTTTCTGTTTTTACTGAGAACCTGAATGTAGAACATCTACATGTGGTTCTGAGACTTTTTGTACAGTGCCTTGATGGAGAAGTGACAAAATGGTTTAAAGCCCTACCAAATGCCTCAATCACCGCTCGGGAGGAACTTGAAACCTTCTTCACACAAAATTGGGGTGAGAAAAGAAATCATGAGTACCGCCACATAGAGTTCAATGCCATCCTGAAGAATCCAAAGTAGGATATCTCATAATTTAATAAGAGGTTCAGTAAGCAATATAACAACTTGCCTTCTAAGATAAAGCCTCCTCCAGTTGCTACCGGTGTAGCTTACTTGGGAGCCTCTGAATCTGACTTTTGTTTTACCTTAATAGAAATTAATTCTCCTACTTTAGATCAACTCCAAGTCCATGCTTTTGAAGTAGAAGCAAATTTTACCTCAACAAGGAAGTCAATTGGAAAGTAGGAAACCACTGGGAATAGAAGAGGTAAAGAAGAAGCTTCCTCCTTTGGTCATACAAGAGAATCACCAGACCTAAAGTTGGAGGAGCTGGATAAACTCATCATGAGTTTGTCCCATAATGTTGGAAAGCTCGAAATTTAGAACACGAGTCTCTCCAAATAGAATACTCAAGGCAACAAATTAGGATATAACCCACAATATAGAAGGCCCTTTTTATAGATACTTCCAAGGGAGAGAAAGGAATATACGGTTCAGATCTGTCATCCTCTATATTTAGAAGATTATCCCAATGAGCAATGGTAAGATACATAGGTGGTGAAGGGAAAATTATATTCTGCTTTCTCTAGAGAAGAACATGGAAATATGGCTCACTAGGAGGCCATTCATGATAGAGAAACAACAACAAAGGAGGAAGATATAGATTATTATTATAAAAAATTGGCAGATTTCATGAAAGAACAACTACACCAAAGGTATGATCAAAGATCTTCAAGAAATAGGTCAACGGAGCCAAAACAACAAGAACCAACTGCCCCCAAAATATTCCCTCAGTACCATATAACGGGAAAGGTAATTTGAATCCTAACCCTACCAAGGGAAAATTCCCCTTGAATAAGGAAAGACATATCTCAAAGGGTCACACAGCAAAGGAGGCACCTGTACTGTAGAAAAATATTGGTGGTAGTGAAGGAGAAGGAGAGCTAGGAGGTATAGAAAATACCCAATCTACATTCAACCTTCAAAAGGGGCTTGAATAGGTAAAGATTTTTCTTCCACTGACTGAGCTTCTGAAGCAACCTACCTATAAAGCTTAGGTATCTCAATTCATGCATCCATCAGTCTCACCACCCACCCATTATTCTCTAAATCTTCCAAAAGAGAGGCCAATAGTGGCCTTTGGGCCACATGTGGAAGAACTTGATCCTTCTACTACACCTTTCTATGTGACTCTGGGAATCCATGACCTCCTTTTTTATAATTTCATTTTCGACTTTGGAGCCTCCCACAATCTCATGCCATAGGAGGTAATGGAACATATTGGCTTGCAAATCACTAGGTCCTAGAACAACCTATACTCCCTTGACTCCAAGAGGGTTAAATTTTTGGGAATGATAAAGGATTTGGTGGTGAACCTGGCTTACATCCCTGTGAAGAGCATGTTAATGGACATAATATTGGAAGATATACACCCTCATTTTGGCATGCTGCTGTCTAGTTCTTAGGGTTCCAAGGTGGGGGGCTTTATCAAGTTCGATCTAACTTATGCCACCATTCCCACCTTTGGAGGAGAACAAAGGAGGATATGTAGAGAATATAGGTTTCTAAAAACTGTGACCTCAGTTAAAGGCTCACAAAACTCCCCAATGTATGGAAAGGAAAGTAACCTCTCTTGTCTACTAGAAGAAGATGAGTCTATCTTAGAGGAAACATCAGTCCATCTAATATGGCAGGTAGAACATCAGCATGCAAGTGAAATCAAAGTATGGACATTATATTTTGGTGGAGCCAATTCAAAAGATGGAAATGGGGAAGGAGTATTTTTGGTATCTCATGAGGGCTACATGATACCCCTCTCATTCAAGATAGAGTTTGAAGTAACTAACAATGTGGGGGAGTATGAAGCACTTCTCCTTGTGTTACAAACTACAAAAATATGAATATTGAATACTAAATCTTAAACCTATTGAGAGAGTCCTCTTAGGTTGAGGAGGCTAAGCCTTAGCCAAAATATTGGTTTGAAAGTGTTACTCAGAGTCTACTTGATCAGTAGCCTATCAAAGTTAGATGTTGTGATAAAATTTTGATCCATGGAAGTTGATCCATGGCAAGAACTCTCGGCTCGGGGGTGAACTAAAGGAAGTCAGTTCTAGGTTGGGTGGAGGTACTTGATTTTACAAGTGACATTATTTAAATTTCTCTTGTCGGATTCCATTTCATGGGATGTTGCTCCTTACCTTGTATACTTTTGAATTGTCTCAACATATGTGTATGGATACATGTGTGATATTTCTGTAGGAGGATGATTGAATAATGATGCATGAGATAACTATCTATGATGAATCATTATGTTTTTAAGGTTACCATTCTATAGCCAGTGGTTGAGGTTATTCAAGCTAGGCCTTTTGCACCAAGAATTGCATCCACTCAGGATCGTCTTAACTATTTATTCACTATGCTTCGTATTGCATATGATATATTTGTCAATAATAATTTCGACTATGACAGTAGGACTATGATCATGATATAGGGATATGCTTGCTAGAATATATTTATGATAAAGTTTCCATTAATGTTCATGTTGAGTTAGTAAAGGAATGAAATCATTATTCATAATCTTATCATGTTGAATGCCCATGATTCATTTGTTCCTCCAACTTGTAATTCATGCATAAGAGTTGATTTGGAATGTAGTAATAAAGTCAATTCATTGGACCTAAAAATCCACATCGTGGATCCAGTGGAGCATATTAGGTAGTTGGTAGTATTGTGCCAAGGGGGTATGTGAGAAATGGTATCAAATCTCTATGTTCAATATTGTGGCCGAAGGGCCAACCCACTTCTATAAGATATGAGAGACGCGTACATCCTAAAATAGTTCCTAAATAAATAAGAGGTTTCACTTATTATAAAATTGCTATATTCGAGAATTCATAAAGGATTGAAATTCAATATAAAGATGATGGAGTTGAAGAAATAAAATATATAATCAAATATATATGTTATATTACAATATTATATTGATTACTTGCAATCAACGGTAATTTTGAACTAGGGCGTTTGAAATCATGGATTTTTCTACAAAAGTGAAATCTCCTATTTTGCTTGTCAAGCATGTAACTAGTTGTGATTCCAATTGGCATAACGGAATCAATTAAAAACAAAAGTATTCCATTGGATCATTGTATAGTGAAGAAAGAAGGGTAGAATCCATACATTCCTATGCTAAGTTTTCAAGCAATATTTTGATGAAAATTTTATTCTTATAATGATTTTGTAGTTGGCAAAGTATGTATGAAGTGATATATATATATCATGGAAAATCCTGTATCATGCTATACGGAGGAATATAGATTAAAACATTGGAATGAATGTGTTACTATGATACACTATGTTTAAAGATCATATGAAGGCATTAAAAGACCAATACAATTGTACTGATAAAAGGTTTGACTAACATTACAAAGGTCATATTTATCAATGTATGTAAGGTTAAATCATCATTGTAAAGTTTAAGAATGCCTTCTCTCAGATCATCGTAAATGTCTTAAGAGGAAGATAGTATCACTGGCAATAACTCATTGTTCACAAGCCTAAAATCCAAGCTAGCGCTAGAAATATTATATGGTGTTCTGTTTCTGGTTTCTTTGGATAAATACACCATATAAATAAAGAGTAACACAAAGTCTAAATGTGAAAACAAAATGAATTATGTGGTCAATGGAATAGGGGAACCACAATGGATCACTAAGGTGGTAATGGAAATCACCTCGCTTGGTTAGAAACATGTGTAGGAGTTTCATAATGGGCAAGGGATTTAAATAATTTTGAACACACATGTACCTGTAAGATTAAGTCTGTAAAATAAACTGAAGAGTATCTCTTGATGGAGAGAGTATCATTGCCTACAAGGGTTATTGTGAAAAAGAGTTAAAATCTTGAGTATAGTGGTTAGCTGAGTTGTGGAACCTTTACAACATGGTTCCCTATGAACTACACAGCTTCTAATAAAATGCATGCAACAAAAGTTTCAACGAACATTCGTTTTTTATCTATCGGCGGAGGTTAATATAGTTATCTGTGCATATAAATAAATGTAGTGAACATTAAACCTTCCCCGGGTAGGTACCTTACCCAACACTATTTAAATTAAGTAGCTTCATTGCGTAATGGGTTTTACATAGTCATCTAAGAACCACCATGGAAGCTTGGTTGTGCAACCAACTACAACCTTTCGTATTAAACAAAGGCAATGCCCTCATGAGCTCCTCCCTTCAATTTCCTCTTGTGTTGTTGGCACTAAGAAAATAACTTGCTTTGACCATCAACGGAATGAGGATAAAGAATGAGGGACGCTTTCACAATTACTATAGAATTAGATTCTTGCTTATACAGCTCACGGGTTTGTAACAAAATTTTGAGCCTTTGAGCTTTAAAGCATGCTCGGGTATAACAACTTAGAAGAATGTTTTATGGTTATATTTAAAGTAAGAACACCTTTCCAATTGAAATAGTGTATAAAATCATGTTGAGGATTGTTGATCTTCTTTCCGAACCGCAGTGTTGATCTTTGGCTTTAGCCACTAATCTGGATAGGTTCGAGTTGCCTTAAAAGAAAGTGGTTGGATAAGGTTTATCCCTTTGACAATGCTCATACCTATATTTTCCCTTCCATTGAACTTTGGATTAGCAAGATTGATGATTTTTTTCTGTATCACTCAATTTTATTTCTTTATCCATTGAGTTGGAGATGTTTCAAAAATGAACATAACTATTCGTTAATGGTTATCTAGTTGTTTCGATAACTATATTGCACCTTTGCCTTATGGACAGAGGAAATGCATATTTGAGGGTGTCAAAAATGTTTTAAACAGTGACTATAGCCATTACATTATGGGTACTAAGTTTATCGACTTTGGTTGTTACGGCTTGTACCTTCTTGGAATGTGACTATGATGAGCATATTTTCCTCAGGGATATACCCATCCACCATGATCAGTGTATGCCAAAAGGCTAACAAATGGGATTCAGAATCCATTTTTCCTCTGGGAAGTTAAGCCAACTAGGGTTGATCCACCATGCTAGTGCACACAAGAGAGGGAAGCCTAACGTATACGCTGAATTAGTCAAGGATGCTATAGTAAGTCAACAAGGAATCTACAGGTCATGGGTTGTGGCTCCATTTAATCATCTCTAGCTTCTCCGGTCATCACACACATGTGATCAATGGTCTTGGCCTGGATCCTCCAAGATGATTGACGCAAAAATGTTAATTAAACTCTCTCATAGAGAATGCAATATTATGGAATTGAAAGGAGGGAAGTACATTTGATGCAGGAGGGGAAATAATAGTTTAAAGAAGAAGCTCGTGGAGTGCCAAAGAAACTATCATAGAACATGAAGCCCATATTTCGTTCGGGTACCGAGGAATGTTCGGCAAAGTGGCAAATTGGAGTCGCACGAAATCAAGGCGCACTAATTAGATTATGAGTTGTTTAATTTAATTCATAACACATACCTTTTGTTAATTACCTCCTCAGAGTTGCCTGGTTGCATTATTTGTTTAGCCTTTATGATTTTGCGTGATATTATTAAATGCATTTACTTTTACATACAGTGTATGACCCTTAGTATGATGACACACATTTCTATTCAATTTTCTCAGTGAGTCTGAGATATTGTAACTTGCAAGCTAGTAATTCTCATTTCTTGTAGGTTGCATTCCCTATTATAAGCTCATTGTCCATACTTTAATGCTTCGTCCTATTACTTTGAGGCCTTGCACTCAAATTTTAAGGTCGATCTTTGAAGTTCAATTGCTTATAAGGGTTTGTATTTCCTAGGAATGTTTGAATTGAAATGACAACACTTAACGCATATTGTTATGACATTACACAGTGTGACTCAATAGACAACTATTTTGGCCTATTTTGGTTTCTCTATCTTTGTAATGAGATGGCACAATTTTGATGGCATAGATTCACTATGGCATGGATATCCTAAAAATTAAAATGCACATGTATTAAATCATAACCCGTGCCTCATTATTCTTAACACTCTATCATTCAAATTGCTTTCTTAGTCAATCGCTATGAATATTGGCATTTATATACTATCCTATGTGTTTATATTTTGTGGATCAATCCAATGGGATAATTATACATAGGGAAACAACATCAATCTAGATATTACCGATCACATTTATCCACAAGGTAAATGAATTCATCGATCAAGTTCATGGAAATATTGCCAAGCCATCCGAAGATCAAGATCTATCTGAATACATGGAAAAATATCTAAAGGCTCATAGGATTCTTGAGTAATCTATCAAAGATTCCCTCATTCCTCATATAACCTAGGTGGAGATATCAAAAGAGTTATATGATAAGCTGATAGAACTATTCTCTTAAATTACAATAAGAAATATCATATCACTTAGATATGATATATATAAGTTGAAGGTATCAAAGGATCAAGGAATATCTTACAAGGTAACCTACTATCCAACGAGGAAGAGGCAGCTATCCCATTTAACAATGTATGGACTCTATGTAAGATAGAAGAAAACATGTTGAAGGGACAATATGATGAATAACCTAGAAAACTGAATCACACAATTAGGAATGGAAAAAGGAAGTTCATTAAATTTGGTCCTCGGAAGAAAAAGAAGAAAATTCCTAAGGTTCGGTGTTTTAGTTGTCAAGAATATGGGCACTATAAAACAGATTGTAATCAAAGGGATACTAACAAAATAAATCAAGAAGAAGCTCATATTAATGAAGAAGTGGAAGAACCTGAAATGAACAAGCCAAAGAAGGAGGAAGTGAGAGATCTCCACTATGACTGAGATGATCTCGTTCAATTATTCTTCTATTGTGTAAAGTATAGATAAGTATATTTGTAAATAAGATAAGATGCATCATATTGGGGAATGACATCATGGTAGAAGCATTAAGAGATCATGATATAGGTAACTTGTAAAATGTCCAGGGAAAAAATCTATAGCTATATAACGTATAACTCTTGAAAACCTCATTGAAAGATACTTATGGAGAAGGAAAAAGTCCTCTAGGACAAGAATCATCATACATCTGCATAATAAGATATGATAGATCCACCAAATTTTATAATCGAAACTTCATTGTAAGGTTCACCAACCATGAATAAAGACAAGTTAAATCCATAATATAATGGAAAAACATGGAAATAGGTCTATAGAATAAGGCTTCTTCATTCAAAGGAAGCTGTTGTAGAAAGTGTGAGGAAAGTGTTGGGTTGTGTTATATTCTTTCCATGATTAGCCCACACAGTTAACTGAGGTATTAGAGGGGAGACAAAGACCCCCCTTCATTCCTCCATTTGCACATCAGGGTCATCACACGGGAGGCGACATCCCACCTTGTCTAGGGTGTTTGAGGGGGGTGAGTAGTCCCCCTCTATGGGGTCCAGGGCAATGCCACATGGAATTTTTTTTGGACCCTATATTAGGTTGGGTGTACCTACGTATGGTTTTTCCATGGTTTTTGCACATGGTTTTCGATGCGATGGTTTTCAATCCATGGTTTTGGACGTGATGGTTTTCTATATATGGCATTGGATGCTTTGGCATGTATAAATATGTATCGTAACAATGAAAGGAACATAATGAAAAATCAATTTGGTAGTCCCGGTTTTGGGATCCAGGGGAAAATCTCTGTGTATATGTGTTTTACGTGTTATTCTCTCGCATTTTTTATTTTCTATGTTCTAGAATTTGTATGTAGATAATTTTTGTATGAGGTGAAAACCTACATTTGGTGTCAGAGTTGTTTTGGCTTCAAGGGGATGCCTTTATTACTGAGGGCTTTCTCTCGGGCCTGTGGTAGACCCTATTCAATGGGAGATCTATAGGATCGATTATGGTGGTGAAAGAAGATGGCGAGAAGTGGAAATATAGAGATCGAGAAATTTAATGGTCATAATTTTGAGTTGTAGAAACTCAATATGTAGGATCTATTGGTGGATAAAGATTAGTGGATCACAATAGATCTAGGAACTAAACCAACGGGAGTGTCTGATAAGGAATGGAAGAATTTTAATCGAAAGGAAAAGAGCACAATATGATTATGTGTCTCAGATTTGGAATTTTTGAATGCATCTGGGGAAGCTATGGCTAAGGCTTTATGGGACAAGTTAGGGACTTTGTACCAATCTAAGTCTCTAGTGAATAAACTGTTCCTACAGAAAAAGTTGTATAACCTGAGGATGAAAGATGGAGACTTAGTGATAGAGCATCTGAACATATTTAATGCTGTGCTAAGTCAGTGATTATCTATTCATATTAAAAGTTATGACAAAGATAAGTGCATCAGTTTGTTGTGTTCTCTACCAGATTCGTGGGATAGTCTCGTGATTGAAATAGGTGTCAATGCAACTTCCTTTCAATTTGATGAAATAGTCTCATCCTTGCTGACGGAGGAGAGGAGACAAAAAAATATGGAGATCCAGAATGGTGATGCCTTATTTTTACGAGGACAGTCCTAGAACAAAAGCACAAATAAGTCATTGAGTGGGAGATCTAAATCTCCAGGAAAACCTGTAAAGGTAGTTTTCTGGAAATGTGGAAAGGAAGGGCACTATAAAAGGGACTCTAAATCTAAAGCTCCTGACAAAGGAAAGGGATCTGATGATGCTCCTTCTGTAGAGGCGAAAACCACCTTATATGAAGGTGGGGATGTGTACTTGGTTTCTTTAAGTACATGAGTCATAGTTGATTGACTCAAGTGCATCCTTTCACTTCAATCCCCATAGAGAGTGGTTCTACGAGTATGAGAAATATGATGGTTGTGATGTCTTCGTAGGGGATGATAGGAAGGCAAGAATCATTAGTCGTGGAAAAGTAAAGTTGAAGTTGCAAGGTGGAAGGGTTAGAAAACTTCTGAGTGTTCTCCATATTCTTACATTGGCCAAAAATCTAATTTCTATAAGCAAGTTGGATGATGCAGGTGTAAAAACAACGTTTGAGAAGGATAACTGCAAGATAGTTTGGGGAGCACTGGTATTGATCTGGGGAGTTCAGATTGGGACTCTGTACAAGCTACAAGGTAGCACTATTGTTGATGGGTTCAACAGTTCTGTGGTTCTTGAAATTGGAACAGAAAATCTAGTGGTCTCTATATACAAGACCATGTTGTGGCACCAAAGGCTTGGAAATATTGGAGAGAAGGGCCTTCGAATACTTCATGGTAAAGGTATGGTAGAAGGTATGAGTAATAGCCCTCTGGATTTTGATTTATGTGAAAATTGTGTATATGGGAAGCATAATTGGGTAAGTCTCCACTCTGGTGGTAAGACGACAAAATAGATATTATAACTTGTGCACAGTGATGTGTTTGGACCTATGAGGCTTCCAGCACTGGGTAAGTCCGTGTACTATGTATCATTTATAGATGACTTCTGAAGGAATACATGGATATATTTCCTTAAGAATAAATATGAAGTCTTTGATAGGTTTAAAGAATTTAAGGTTCTAGTGGAAAACCAAACAAAGAAGAAGATAAAGGTGTTGGATAGATAACAGTGGAGAGTTTTGCAGTATGGAATTTAAAGAAGTCTTTAGGTAGTGTGGTATAGCACGAGAAAACACTACTCCATATACATTTGAGGAAAATGGAGTTGCGAAAAGAATGACCAAGATGTTGATGGAAAGGGCAAGAAGCATGCTCAGCGGTGTCAATTTAGGACAAGAATTCTAGGCAGAAGCGGTGTAGACAGCATGTTACCTGGTCAACAAATCACCTTCATCAACGTTGGAGGATAAGACTCCACAAGAGATATGGACTGGTAAGAAACCTTCTCTTTCACATCTAAGGATATTTGGATGTGATGCATATGTAAATGTTCCAAAGGAGAAAAGAACCAAGTTGGATAGTAAATCTAAAAAGCGCATATTTATTGGGTATAAGGATGGTTTAGAGGGTTATAAGATTTGGAACCCACTAACAAGGAAGGTTGTGTAAAACTGAGATGTGGTGTTCAAAGAGGTGAAAGATGTTATTAAACATGAAGTCCCATCAAAGGAACCTAAGAATATGGAGTTTGAGCTATAGGAGGAAGAATCAGACTCTATAGCGGAGGAGGAATCAGAAGATGAAGAGCCACAAACTCTAGGTGTGAGAAGATCAATTCGAGAAAGAAGGTAGTCAGAAAGGTATAGTCTATCTAATCTCTGTTCAAATTTCTCTTTATCTATTATTGATGATGATCCCAGAACTATGAAGGAAGCAGTAGATTCAGAGGATGGAAAACTCCGAAAAGAGGCCATGGTTGATGAAATGGCATCTTTGCACAAAAATGAGGCTTGGGACCTGGTGGAGTTTTTTGCTGGAAGGAAACCCATTGGCAGCAAATGGGTGTTCAAGAAGAAGACAAATGTGGAAGCAAAGATGGAGAAATACAAAGCTCGGTTGGTAGCAAAAGGTTATTCCTAGGTTCTGAGAACTGATTTTGGTGATACTTTTTCTCCTGTTTCCAAGGTAGCTTCTATTAGATTACTTCTATATATTGTTGCTTCTTTTGATGTTGAGGTAGAAAATATGGATGTGAAGACAACATTTCTTCACGGGGATTTGGAAGAGGATATCTACTTGAAGCAACGTGAAGGTTTTATGGTGAAGAGTAAGAAAGAACTGGTATGGAAGTTAAAGAAGTCTTTGTATGGGTTAAAATAGTCACTAAGGATGTGATATCAAAAATTTGATACATTTATACGGGGACTTGGCTTCACCAAAAGAAAAGAAGAAAATTTTGTGTATTTTAAATTAATTGGTGACCGTTTTATTTATCTGGTCTTGTATGTGGATGATATGTTGCTCATTGGAAATGAAAAAAAAATTATCTAGGATTTGAAGACCCAATTTCCCTCCGATGTGAACGATATTGGTGTTGCAAACTATATTTTGGGTATGGAAAACTAAAATAGATCAGGCAAAGAGGAAGCTCTGGTTAAACCAAACGAAGTATGTTGAGACAATACTGCAGAGGTTTAATATGTAGGATAGTAAACCAGTGAAGGTTCCTACTCCTGTAGGTGTAAATTTATATGTCAAATAGTGTGCCAATACACAAGAAGAGGAAGAGGACATGTCCCATGTTACATATGCAAGTGTAGTTGGTAGCTTGATGTATGTGATGGTATGTAATAGACCAGACATCACACATGAAGTGGGAGTATTGAGCAGTTTTATGTCAAAAGCAAGGAAAGAAGCAGTTTTTCAAGTATTTGCATGGCACTAGTGATTATGGTTTGTGCTACCAAGGAAGACAAGGATTAGACAGAGGTTTGGATATCCATGGATTTTCTGATGCGGACAGGGTTGGAGATTTGGATCAGAGAATATATACAAGTGTGTATATGTTTAACCTATTTTGAGGTGCAGTCAGTTGGATGAATAAGAAAAAATCTGTAGTGGCAGTATGAACTGTAGAGGCAGAATACATGGCAACCACTCATGCAAGGAAGGAAGAAATTTGGGTGAAAATCTTGTGTTCAAGTATGCAATTAGTACAAGGAGCTATAAGGATAGACTATGATAGCCAATGTGTAGTTTTCTTGGCAAATAACCCTGCCTACCATTCAAACATAAAGCACATTGATGTTCAGTATCACTTTGTGAGGGATATGATAGAAGACAAAAGGGTGTCATTGGGAAATGTGGACACTTTAAAGAATACTACATATCCATTGACGAAATTTGTGAGCTCAGAGAAGTTCTCTTGGTTTAGAGAAACAATGGGTGTTGCAGGGTTGGACAAATGACTAAGCTCTCCCGTGGAAAGAAAACAACAAGTTTGAGAATGATGGGTTGTGTTATATTCTTTCCACAACTAGCCCACGTAGTTAACCAAGGAGTTAGAGGGGGGGAGTAGCCCCCCCTTCGTTGTGCCGATTAGACATCGGGGGGGTCACAGGGGTGCTTGAGGGGGGCAGGTAGCTCCCCTCTAGGGTGTTCGGGGCAGCGCCCTGGGGATAACTATATTAGGTTGGGCATAACTACCTATCATCTTGTGCATGATTTTCACACATGGTTTTGGACGTGATGGTTTTCGGTCCATGGTATTGGATGCCTCGGCATGTATAAATATTTATTGTAACATTAAAAGGAACATAATGAAAAATAAATCTGGTAGTGCCGATTTTGGGATCCAAGGGAAAATCTCTGTGTATAAGTGTTTTATTTGTTATTCTCTCACATTGTTTATTTTTTATGTTTTAGAATTCGTATGTAGGTAATTTCTCTACGGGGCTAAAATCTACAAAAATATGAGGTATTTACACAAGTGATATGATTACAGACATCACGTGCTATCTCTAAAAGCCTTATCAGAAAAAGGATCTCCTCCTAGGATGCAAGAATGCATAGATCACGTATTTAAAAGAAGAAATCAACATAATATGTCTTCATTGGAAAGATGAGGTAACTGAATAAAATTTAGAAACTCTAATTGGAAGTTCTCAAGGATTGAAGATGTCACAAAACAAAGGAAGAGACCATGGAATAAGTAAGAATGATAAATCCAGTCAACATCCGATATCCCAAGAAGATTAATTTGATATATCCCAGAAAGATATGAACTCTCTGATGAAATGTCTGGAAATGATAGATACCCTTAACACGTATCTTTAGGAAAAGTGTCAACATGTACACTGATGTTGATTCTTACAGGAATATGTAATGGTGGAAAGCCCTCACAAAGGTAATTATGATTTAAGTGTTCATTACTTATTTATGAACTAGTATCTGGATCAGCTTATGCAGGACTACGAAAGGGAAGAACTATCAATATATTCCTATAAAACCACATGGAAGGATGAAAGACCTTTCCTAAGAAGAAATCATGATGAATGTAGAATAAGATGAAGAAATCCTAGACGTCGAGGGATAGATCACTTTCTAATGAGAGGGATGATGACATGACTGACTCATGGATGAAAGTGATGAATAGTCTATGCCTTATGAAGAATTCCCCAAAATAAGAATACTCCTTGATAAATAAATACATGACAATGAAGGAAGGAGTTCTTCTAGCACCTGGCTATCCCATCATCTCCACTTGAGGCGATTTTGTAGGTTCCTAATTAAGAGG
>APFE030180203.1:1241-14119 GCA_000404065.3 Pinus taeda
TGACCTGCTGTTCTTGGTCTTTCAAGGAGAAAAACCATCCCCATGTGGAGCCATTGTTGGATACCTATACCAATAGGTTTCATATTTCATGATTGGCAAATTCAAGTGCCAAATATGCTCTACTTTGCTGCTACAAAGATTCCACATTTGCAAGAAAAGACAAGGTGTGTATATGCCTTCATACTCATTAAAAGTTCTGATGGATGACCCAACAGTCTAATCTGGATCATGCCATGTTTTCAATTTATGTTGTAGAATAGAGAAAGAAATCTGTCCAAACTGTTTAATCTTGGCAGATCAGTAGTTAGGCAGAGAAACTAAGGTTCCCAACTGCTTAATCTGGGGCCTTGGAAGAAATAAGGGTAGTGCTAGATAGGAAATGAAAGCAAAACAAAAAGCCAATGGAAAGGAAAAGGCACACAAGGGGTTTAGTCCAAGTGCACCCTCCAAGAAGAAATAAAAAATGCTAGGCAAAATAGTTGGGTAGGTAGATGGGGTTGCAAAAGTGGTATTCCTTCCAAGATCAACTTTGCTAACCATGTACAAGCAAAGCAACACAGTGGAGCATGACTAACTTCCCTTTTCCATTTGTATATCACTCATTACTAACACCCCTTCACAAGCTGTGTACATAAGAGAGACTCAAGGCTTTACGGTGGTTCTCATGACCTTTAAAAGCCACATTTCTTGTGCAAAAATATTTTCATTTTGATCTACTCTTTACACTAAGTCGTTTTCAAGAAAACTTAGTTGTATTGGTCTTCTTTCACATTTTTCCCCCCTTATTAACCTCTAACTCTATTTATCTAGCTCCCTATACTTCACTTCCCCTATTATTATAACACTATGGTGTATAAACCCCAAACAATGTATAAATATCCCCTCCTTGGCATTATAGCCATAATTTCCACTCCCAGGGCATTGGATTAACATCTGGTTAAGGCCAAGAACCCAAGTCTAACCCCTTTTCTCCATCAGAACCTATCTACCTAGTCAACCCTCCATTCTTGCCTAAAGACCCTTGAAGAAAACCCTTTTGAGCACCCTTATACCACTAAAAGGCAAAAATTTTGATAAAAGCTACATTCCCCGCCTTATCCTAAGGTCGGGAGCCAATATGCACCTTTTTCATATAAACCCATCAAACCCACCTATCCTAAGTTTTACCCCTCATATCCCTTATGCAAAAATTTCATGAAAAAACCTTTGTTTCTCGCCTTTTTCCTAATGTCGTCGGGTAGATGATTTTATCAAAGAAAATCATTAAAAACCATTGAAAACCATTCATAAACCAAAGGGTCCCGCCGGGCGCACTTGCCAATAAATATTGTTATTTTAAGCCGCCCATTGACGTTATCCGCCGCGCGGCTAGCTGGCCCGATATCCATCCGATCGCGGCCTTTCCAGAATCTACGACCAACTGAAATTTCGGAGGGGCCCGACGTCCGACATTTAACTTCCATTGGCTTTACCCTCCGTGCATGTTCGCTTCCCGACAGCCTTCAGATCGCGCGCCTGAAATCCAACGGTCCTCGTGAATTTCGGAAGGGCCCCGATGTCCGACAGATATCGTCCGATATCTGTCAGATGATGATGTCATGCGGGGACACGCGTAGCTCCCAAACTTCGTCGGAGCCCCCTCTGACAGATTCCTTGCCGTGCAGGAGGGGGCCTGATATGACGACACCTGTCCGCCCGCGTCACCATCCCATTGTCGCCTGCGTCAGCGCCACGACCGCGCACCCTGTCCTCCATTCGCCCACCTGGCTGCCACCTCATCGCCCCCATGGACCGGTCTCAGGCCGACATGTCACCTGATGATGTCCTGCTAACGTCATCCCACCCGGACCCACTTGCTGACGTCACTCAAAAAAGCGCGCCAATGAGCCAAAAAGCCATATTTTGACGATTTTTCGTGTTTTTTATCATTTTTTGTAAAAAGCACCTCTGCTCTCTTTGCATGCATATTACGACGAACAATTCGCCAGCCAACTCTAGACCATCCACAGAAGTTCAGAGAGCGCACCCAACTCCTTGTTCGTCCCGAGCAACTTGTTAAAACAGGTATTTGCCCATAAACCTCCTCGCAACCTGGTTTATTCACAGTAAATTGTAAAATATACCTGAACACGGCAGAAGCTTAAGAATTCACCACAAAACCAAGCATACCCTGCTCCCCCTTGAAGAATTAACGGTCGAATTTCACTGGCAGAGCCATTTCGCACTAAAATTTCAGTGAAAACCCTTCTCTGTTCGCGCAATCGTGAACCCATAACCTACTCCTAAATTATCAAAGGAGGTCTGCTAAATTCTGTAGGAAGCCTTCTCAGAGACCCCAGCAGTATTCTATTCTACTATAAATCAATCCTGCTACTCTGCATTCCTCTGAATCCCACTTTCTCAAATAGCCCATTCATTAGTTGTCAAAAAGCATTAAAACAGACATGGAAACCCCCTCGGCATCAATAGCACTCAATGTTACTCCCCTGAATGTCCCCCAGAGAGAGCTAGAATGGCAAGATTTGGCAGACCTAGATTACCAAATCTCAGAGGACAGCCCATCCAAATGCAAGTTCCACATTCATCTGCTAAATGAGCTCAGGGCTAAGCACAAAGATGGAACAGATATTCTAGGCATTTGGGAGTCCTCCCTCCCAATTTTCAAGCTGCCCCAGGTCAACCAGTTCCCTGACCTGATTCACTTGTGTGCTGTCTGTTATGACCCTATGCAGAGGGCTGTGCTCAACCCTCAAGGTGCAGTAGTGTTTTACACCACCCCTGAGGCCATTAGGGAGATGCTCTAGTTCAAAACCCAAAATAAGTTGGTTCCCTTGTCCCTGCTGGACCTAATCAACCAAGGAACCAAGATACTGACAGAGGCACAGATTCTAAAGTTGAATCAGTTGTTTATCAAAAACTCTGACACAGTGCTGCACCCTCCCATTTTTGATGGCTACTTAAATCAGCTGGGTCTGGACTTGGCATACATGATAAGCTCAGTTTTGGGATACAAATCAATGGAGTTTATTGAGGAAACTGTTTTAGTGATGATGACCATGTTTTCCCCCGGCAAGACCCCCATTTGCTATGATTATGCCACATATATCTCAGACAAGATTCATGAGCAATTTCTACACTTGTCCAGAGAGAAGGTGTTCAGATACACCTCATACATTTGTCATCTAATTCTGTACCACCAACATGAGAAGTTCTCCTTTGAGATCAAGAGAACTGATGCAGCAGGAAACCCAAGGTCGGTGGTATACTGGACCTCAGTCTTCCACATCCTTGCATACTCTCCATACACATATTCTGAGTTCATAGAATTATTCATCCATCCAGCTTTGTCTCTCTTTTTAACATCACCCCCTCCAAGACTTTCTGATGAGATGCAGAGGATTCTACAACTATCCAGTGCCTACAGCATAGGGGATTGGTACCTTTACCAACACTTCACTGTGATCAGAATATATGGGTGTGAGCTGCGCCCATACAAATTGCCCAAGTATGTGCCTATGAGACTCTTTGCCTTGGAATATTTCAGGCAATTTGGCAATGCCGATCAGGTGCACTTTGCGGGAAGGGGTAAAAGGGCACAGCTGAAAGTTAGAAACCAACTTGGCCACTTTGTCCTAAACAAAAGAGAAGGATGGAAAGAGGCAGACAGGATGTTAGAAGGCCTTGGCTTAAAACAAAGCTTCCTGTGGAAGCCCTATGACCCTAACAACTTTATATCCTTGAAAAGGCAGAAATGCAAACTCTCTAGCTATGAGCATGTGAGCATGCTCCACATTCAAAGACATGCCAACCAACCAAAGTGGAGAAGAAACACACTGGAAGAGCCTGTGACTCAAGAGGAACTAGTTGAAAGAGCTAGAAGCCATTTGTTAAAAATGGCTGACTTAGAATGTCCTTCTCAGGTGCTTTCTCTGCCAAAGCCTCAAACAGGAGCAGCTGCTTCGTCTTCTGCAACACAGCAAGAAGCAGTGCAAACTACAGAGCAAGGACAGAGCAGAGGCAAGGAAAGGGTCATGGAAGAACAACAGGGTCAACAGGAACAGCAGCAAGGAGACCAACAGGGTCAGCAAAAGCAAACAGGAGAGGCCCAAATGGCCACCCAAGAACAGACAACACCAATGGCGCCTCCAAGACAAGATTCTAGAGTTGATTCCTCCATCCTCCAAACCCCTCAAAGGGAGGATGTTAGCAGAAAAAGAGAGAGGGAGACTCCCCTCACTAAAACATCAGAGAAGAGACAAAGGTTAAATCCCTTCTCAGAGGAGGAAATGCCAAGTATGGAGGCTTCTGCCAACTCCTTGCAACAGGAGCAAGACAAGGTAGCGTTAGGAGAGGTGAGCTCATCAGGGCAGCAGCAGGGAACAGGTGCAAGCATAAAACAACAATTCAAAGATGCCAAAAGAAGGAGTGAGCCAATAAAGATTCGGCTCTACAATCACTTGCTAAACATGGCTCCTTCAAATCAACAAAGGCTCATGTCTGCATTTGATGTGCAGGAGGGCAAGATGACAATGAGCCACTTCACTCCAACAGTGCAGCAACCACAAACAGCTGCAGACTACATCATGACTAATCTGGAGATCTTGTCAAAAGACATCCACCGAATAGATCAGATTGAGCTTCACAAACAGACGGGTGAGATGGTCTATGCCACCTTGGCAGATAAGACCTTGGTCAACTACAGGCTGCAAAATAGCCTGAACAATACTGCAGCACAGCTTGAGTTGGAGAAGGCATCCTCTCAAGCTAAAGATAATAGGATCAAAGCCTTAGAGGAAATAATAATAGAGTTTGGGCATGACCCCAATGATGTTAAGGCTGTGCAACAAGTCCTCAAGCTGAGGGATGCTGATATGGCAGCAATAAAGAAGAAATTGAAAATCCCACCAACTCTCCACCCACAAATGGATGAGGTTGCTCAGCAGAGGCAAGAAAAGGATGCAGCTTCCTTACTAATGACATTATACCAAGAGCTCATCCATACACAAGAAAAGCTGCAGGAAACAGAAGCCACATTGGAAACAGCATTGCAGCAGAAGGAGGCAGGGCAATCCTCCCAACCACCTCCAGAAACAATAAACCTTGAGGAAACCCCTCAAGACACTATCCCTCCAAACCAACAAGTGCAACAAGAAGCTCCAGATACCACAGCACCAACAACAGAGCAGGCTGAAAGCCTGGACATGCAGAAGCTAAGGAAAGAAATACAGGTATTGGAGTCCCAGATGTCTGAGCTAAGCCAAGCCCAGGACAATCTGGCAAAGATAAATGAGAAATATGACAAATCAAAGCAAAATGTGGCTGAGAGGGAAAGGGAGGTAAAGGCCCTGAAAAAGAGGATTGCTGAGCTAGAAAAAGAGCTCACATTGGATAAAGTCACAGCAGAGCTCAAGAGGGTCATCTGGACCACCATTGGACAGTCAATACCCAACCAGTGGGAATATATTGAGGCCATATATGAGCAAGTGGCACTCATTGGCAGAGCACGAAAAGAAATGCAGAGGGCAAGGGCATCTCTAGGCAATATGCCTGAGATTTCCCCCAAGATGATAGAAGTGCTAAACTACAGAACAAGTTCCCAGTTGGTAAGAATGGGGATTGGAAACAGGACTGAGACTATCTCCTTAATCAAAAGAGTCCTGACAATGAGGAACCTGATTCAGACCCTGGACAGAAGAATCCAGGATATGCAAGCTGATATCAACAAATTTCAGAATAGGTTTATGGCCTTGCAGGACAGGGGGCTCCCCAGCATATTGGATCCTTTAGGAAAATTATTCTCCCATGAAAAATATGTCAAGAGAGTAAGCAGTTTTGCAGCAACACAGATTGCTGAGGTGCCTAGTACCTCTTCAGAAGCAGGCCCAGTAACAGGGCAGGTTCTTTTTGATAGAGTAGATAATTTATTTTTTATTAGAAATGAAATTGCACATTTATTTGATGAGCCCCCTCACTTTTATAAGTATACAGAGGCTGATGAGACCATGGGGTCAATTTTGAAACATCAGTTGCCTCCACCAGATACATGGCAGGAATTGATCAGATTACTGTTGAACCAAAGTCAGTAATCACGATTTTCTCTTCAGCAAAAAGTTTGCATCTCATACACAGCAGGACAAAGACACATCAACAAGTGTGAAGACGCTGAGCCAACTCAACACAGGTACACGGCCACAACAATAGCATCAGCAGGCACAGGTGGCAGGGCCAAGAAGACACAGGAAGTAATAGCTGCACAGACATGTCATTCAGCAGTTATGTTAAAGCCGCTCAACCGACTCGGTGAGCCCCAAAGGTCAAAATTACTCTGACAGGAGCTAAGAGCCTTTATAACTCATTTAAGATTGTAATAACTTCTCATCTGCAAGCCTTGTACGAGTGAAAGAAGATATTTTCCCTCTCAGATGACTCAATGCCTGAGATATTTTGTAAATAGACTTCTATATATTTCCCCTCACATTTGTTAGTAGGGGTTGGACTCCGGATGTAAGAAATCTCTTGATATCTATTATGTTACTCTTATGTTGTAAATCTTCAGACAACTAATACAAAGGATGATTGAATTATCCCAAAGCATTGTGTCTCTTGATGTCTTGCTGGAGTATGGCTGAAAGTTGCAGGATTCCTGTGTATTCCATGGCTCAATAAGTTTTCTCGTTACTCTTTGTTACATATACGTTTGCTATACTTTCATATATCTTTCATGTCTTCCATGTACTCAATATCTAAATAGCAAGGAAAAAGAATAGTCCCAGAACTTAATCATTGATTACCCTGAGCTCAATCCAAGCTATTTCATATGTTTTCTTCAGTTATGGTATTGAAAGAGTAATTCTTAAATGCTACCTTTCATACTATATCATCATAGTACTCTATTATTTCAGGAATTCAAGTAATTGCTCCTAAGTAGTAGACCTCTTTCCCACTACCCAACTCAGCAAAGAATCCTTAAATGCTCTTTGCTAGTTGTTTCTCATTTCACCCTCACAATTTACAGTTTCTTTTATGAAATACATACAGGCCCTGTAATTCCAGCTGCACTAAGTCAGGATCTCAAGGAAACAACAGCTACAGACCCCATTGCCCAATGGATTAGTCTCACCTGCAGATAACACTCTAAAACTATCAGAAGCATCCTCCCAACCAAACATAAAAAACAATCAAACATTCACTTCATAACTAGCCTAAAAACTCCATTAAAACAACGACAAATCTTACAGAGAGAGCCCTCTCTGATTACAGCTGGGCTAGAAGCTGTAGTCCAAAGATTGGTTAGTAGTTACCCCAGCCGTATTCCCTTGGGAGTCATAGGGAACAACTTGGGTGTTAACACATCCTTTGACAAACATCACATGATTTACAAAATTCCTTAGAGTATTTATGCAATGTCGGCCACCATAACCTTGCGCGTAGAATCTTCTGCGCGGTCGCTCTACTTACATAGTATCCTCTCGCCATGCCTCCATGTGCTTTGATGAGGATACTAGCACACTCGAACTCTGGAAATCAGCCAGTGCGCTTGTGCCCTCAATGTCTACCTTCACACCATATAAGCATCCCATCGAAATAATATTCTATTGATTAGCCATGTACATCTGAATAGGAGTGCACTACAGTGCATGTCTTCCCATCCTTTCCCACGTATGATTAGGAAAGAAATTTTCATTTGTCCCCAGATCGAGGATTATTTGTTCCATTTCATATTCTCCTATCTGTGCAGTCAACCTCATTTCGCGTCCCATTCACTTCTTATGCTTACCAAGTTTTCTCACAGTGCGTTGTTTAGTAGGGTTCTTCTCTTTATTCGCACACTTGTCACTTAGCTCTTGGAGCCCTTATACTGCCTTCTTATCGTGTAGTAACTTCATACATGTTTTCAAGAAAGTGGCTAACAATGAGGGATCTACATCCTATGTTGTGCTAGTTTTTGAAAGTTTCTTCCAATTTCCTGAGGTGGAAGAATCAATGAAGTGCTTATTTGCTTCCATGAAAGTCTCTTTAGCTTTATTAAGGTCAAATTCTTCTTATTTCTTCGCAAACTTACGAACCCAACCTTCAGCCTGAGGCTGTTGACCCTTGTGTTCTCCTATGGCCATACCACTCTTGTCACTATATTTAAACTATGATCTTCTTCGCGAGGCTCCACCCTCATCATCAGATGTTGTACGTAGGCTGCTGGGTCTTTGTATTATTTTCTTGCATCTTTGCTATAAGGATCGGGAAATATTCTATCACATTGTCGATTTGTCTGCAGTATTGACATGAAGGATGTGTTGGGTTTTGAGAATCGCATGCAAAATGTCTAGCTTTGCCACAATTATAACAAAAGACTTGTTTGTGACCTCTTCCAATCCCTCCTCCTCTTCCTCTCCCACGACCTCGGAATCCCCCATGCATTGTACCCATGTCCTGATCCTGAGGCCAAGTTTCTTCCTGCATTCGGTAGGTAGGGGTACTATCCATCATTAGTTCATAACTTTGACAATGATGCTTATCATGACCTACAGATTTGCAGAAACTGCAAAACAACTGTTAAGGGGTCTGTACAAACTTCTGTAGCAAATGACAATTGTTTGTTGCATGTTGTCATGTAACCTAACAGATAGTGCACCATGGCGCTGCTCCTGTTCTTGGCCTAACGACATTTTCCGGCTTGAGTGGGACAACCCCCCCAATAAGATAATTCTGATAAACTGGAAAATGGTCCTTATCATGACCATGGCCCTTGCATTTTAAGCACCAAACTTTCCCATGAACTTCAAGCTGGGCCTCCTTTTCTTTCTTCAGGCCTTGTGACTTGCAAGCTTTCCAGTTGCGAGTGAATTTGTTGCACTCCAATGTTTTTATCATGTATTGGTGAGGCTTCCAAACTAATCATGATATCTACCGCCTCTACTTGGGTTGCTGTCTTTTGCTATGACAATGACAATCTTAAGTGTGGTAAGAGCGACGTGATATACCAGTCTCGATGCTAGAAATCTGAAATCACCATATTGGCCTGCCTGACCAAGAATTTCAACCTATGATCGAAATCCCAGGATGATTCATTTATATTTTGTCGAATTTCTTTGAACTCAATTACTAACTACGCCCCTAACTTAGGATTTCTAAAATCTTTATTTAGCTCCTGCTGGGTTTCTGCCAATGTTGTGTTGGGGTTATCTATGCAGTACTTGATGTACCATGTTAATTATTGGTCTTGTAAGTCTGTGACCAGCTGTGCTCTTTCTTGATGTTATCATCCATAATCTATTGTGATGTCCTCACAGAACCTGCAACAAACCATAACTCTTTGGGGTCTTTGCTTCCTACCCTTTTAAAAATCAACATCTTCATTGAGTTTGCCATGTTGAATGGTGGAGGTGGAGCTGGAAGTGGAGGTGAAGGTGTGGGTGTATGCGGTGGAGGTGGAGGTGGAGGTGGAGTGGATGGATGAGGTATTCACGTTATACCCTACCTAATACTGCACTCCAGGGTGTAGTTAGGATTGTCACTTCATCGTCACTTGAAGGGGATTTGATCAATGGACTATAATCAGAGCATGATTCCCCATTCCATTTAAAGGTTTTTCCACTTCACATAGTTCCAAACATCAAGGTAATGGCATAACCCATTTTTCACATAAAAACATTTTAATCCAAGTTTGTAATGATTTCAAGTACTTACTTGGCGGTCCCTTAAAGAGCTTGTGCTCTGCTTCACTGTAACTGATAGTTGTATCAATTGTGAATTCAGTCACAAATACTCCAAGTGTTTGATCAATCTAGTGATCAAAAATCTGTGTGATGTTGTTTTTTGAAGCTTCCAAGCACCTCACCAGCTCTGGATTCCACACAATAGGGCCGTCAAGTCTCCACATAACATGACTGTCCATCAATCTAGACAACCACTTGTGCAATTTGCTAGGGAAGAAACATAAAAGTTTTTAGTTTCGCCTGAGTATAGGTATCTACTCATACACTTATCCTTGGATAATTATGGATTTATGTTCTCGTAATTCGCAGATGCATGTTCCTTTCGATTGAACACTTCTCAATTTATTTATTTGTAGGGAACCACTTATTCGACATCACACATTCCTCAAATTGATCCCGATCCTGACAACATAACCATTTGTTGGATTAAGGGGGCATGACCCAAGCTCAAATTTATTCATGCCAACCAACAAAACCCTAACTACTAGCCCTTTTGGAAAAAAACCTGTGTAGCACAAGCTGTAGTCTGACCCAAAGAAGTATTGGGGGATACTAGAACTAGGTTTTTGCATCTAGAGACTTGTGTGATGGTTTTCTCGAGGATCTATAGCTTAGATATTCCTTTGCGGAGATCTATTCCTTCTGAATGTCAACTACTGTTACTTTATCAAAATGACCTTCAGATCTTCGTGAGGGTACATGATCGTACTTGACTTGCATAAAAGGTACAATTTCATGACTTTTGTGCAATAAATCATCTACCTAGATCTGCCTTCGTGCAGATCTACCCTTTTCCAAATAGCTAATTACAATAGATCTATCTAATACTTTGTGAAGGTAGTTAATTACCCTTATCATGCATAAATATTATATATCTCACAGTTTCATGCATTAAATACACTTTAATCCATAGAAAATAGATCATTGAACGTAGATGCATAAACTTAAACAGAAATAGGTAACAAGGCACAGATGCAATAGATTCGATCCAAAACATTCTTTATTAGATTCAAAATTTAGTTACACATTCTTTCTGCCCTGCGTACTCAGCTGCAAGAGCCATCCGCTTTTCCCTGAATATAGGAAACAAACTTTTCCTACCTTAGCACCTTGCCCTTACAATGGTTCTATATGAAACATTATCTTTCAAGACTAGCTAAGGCTCAACTATATATAGCATTTTCATTATAATACCATGGTCCGTGAACCAAGGGTTGAGTCACAAAACTGACCTATCACTTACCCATACAAGGGGTTAAATTCCCTTTGATTCTTACTTATCTTCACGCTCCGCTTCCATGTTTCGTGAAGTCTTTACATTCTTTGACAAAAATTATTACAAAAATTGACTTAATTGTCAAAAATTGACCCTAGGGACACTATCTAAACACTTGGATTCCCTAAACTCAAACCATCTAACATCACTCTTAGAGCATATGACAGGCATCGTTCTATTCTTGTAGGACAATACCAAGGAGTTCGAATACAAATGGTTGGTAAAACCATGCTCATAGACATCGAAGTATTGGACACATAGTTAGATTATAATATCCTTCTGGGATGAAGTTATATGTACGAAATGTCAACAATAGCATCTTTCGTATTCAAGGTAATGATGATCCCCCATGACGGGAAAATTATTACAATTGACCAACTCACATATTATGAGAAGAAGAAATTAACTACACCTGAGGGTGTGCTGCCTTTCGTCAGATCTTCTCTTGAATCAATCACCACTTACATTGAATTTGGCCCCGCCCAATTTAAGCCATCAACTCTTGAAAATAATACTGAGAGGGGGGGGTGAATCAGTATTATCAAATCAAATACTTTCCATTTTTCATACTTAGATTTATATACGCGGCTTCTGTTCAGTAAATCCATGTATATACGTGACTGTGTTAAATGCAACCAGTGTACATGCAGTAATCTTATGATTTAGTTAGCTTATCTTTAGTAAATGCATCAGAACATTATTAACCTTATTAACAGTAATCAGTTATAGTAAAACAGTACATATCATCACACATAAGAAGCATACATGAACACCATGATATAAGGTGGAAACCCAATGTGGGTGAAAACCACCTGCTGCAATTCGTCTCTTTCTTCCTTTAATAAGAAACTTCTTTTACAATGTACTGGTGCAGTCCTTTACCTGTACGCAGGCTGCAACCTGCAGAGAGCTACAACCCTCTCTCATTTTTAGCTTCTCCTAGAAGGGAGCTACAACCCCCTTTAGCTCTTGCACTAGCCAAGATACTAGTACGTAGGTGTTGGCCTACAGAAGGCTACAACCTTCTCTTTCTTCCAGGGACCATGTTTCATACATTTTCAGACTGGATCCATAAGTAAAAAAAAATCACTGCTGCAATACAATCATCAACTTATACTTGCATCATAAATCTCTAAATCACCAAATACTAAATCACTGAAAAACTTGTCATCAAAACACAGAACACAAACCAGAGCCCAGAACTCTGCACCAACCACTAGGATCAACAACAACCTGAAACACCAAATCTCATAATGCATACGCTACTTGACTATATCAAAACCATGTGTATATGCGCTTTCACCAGAGACAACCCGCGTACAGATCTAAAGATAATTACTTATACCTTCGCTGTCATATCCAACCCAAGCCAAGCAGCACAAACCGATAACCAGCAATACTAGATCTTCCTTCTTTGTCAGACATCCATTCCTTCCTCTCTCCTTTTACCTAATGATCTTTTCCTTATATAGGTTAGGCTTCTCTCAATACCATGGTCCAAAACCATGTAGAAACAAAACCATGGACCCAATACCTGGGGTCATTATTTCGAACCAAATACCATGGACCAATACAAAAATACCATGGACCAAATACCACGGACCAAAACCATGTACACACTTTTACTTCTGTGAACTTACGTGTATACGTATACGCGCCTTCTGTTCCACCAACCCGCGTATATATGCACTTTCATCAAGATCAACCTGCGTATACCTCTCCCTTGACCTGCGTATACCTCTCCCTTGACCTGCTGCATTCTGATCTGTCATCTGAATGAGTTGCCATCAAGGACAACACTTGTATCATTCCTCTGAGTGAGTTGCCATCAAGGACAACACTTGAATCATAATGCCAACAATCTCCCCCTTTGGACTTGATGGCAACAA
>APFE030180206.1:2660-62551 GCA_000404065.3 Pinus taeda
TTCCAGGAGAAGCTGGAAAACGAGAGAGAGTTGTAGCTCTCTGTAGGTTGCAGCCTGCGTACTGGTAAAGGACTGCACCAGTACATTGTAAACAAAAATTTCTAATTAAAGAAAGATAGAGACGAATTGCAGCAGGTGGTTTTCACCCACATTGGGTTTCCACCTTATATCTTGTGTTCTTGTGTGTGATTGTCTTTCTGATCTGTTTTACTGTCTCTGGTTACTGGTTATTTGATTCTGCATCACAGATTAACAATCATCATCAGAAAGATAAAGTAAATTAAAAGTTTGCTTTGTATACACAGGTTTCCTTCTGCATAGTTGCGTATATACGCGGGTTTAACTAACTGAAGTAGCGTATACAATTTGTTTTTGAAAAAGGAATATTTGACTTGATAATATTGATTCACCCCACCTCTCAGTATTATTTCCAACAGTGCTCCTTTGATCCTGAAACTTGTTCCAATGAGTTCAAAATGTCCAAAAATGGCTATCTAGCCTCTTTTTTGAAACTCATTTGGTCGAAAATTGCCTTAGTTATCACTTATGTCAGTCTTTCCACAATTTTCTCTTCCAAATTTGGCTTACTGCCAGTTAAACTCATTATCTGGAGTCAAATCTGGTAGTTCCGCCGAAATCAATGGTTCCGCCTTCATTCCTACCTATCTTGCGGTTAAGGGCTGAGTGGTCACACTTGTGGTTAGGTCCGGCGGTTACGAGTACGTTTCCGCAGACTTATTGCTGACAACAATTGGCAGGTTAACCTTAGTAATATATGCATATCGATGGATTAACGCTGCGATATGCGATTGTGATTATTACAAATCACAACCTGACTGCTCTAGGGCTGATTACCATAACTTTAAGTGATGTGTGATTGCATCGAATCACAACCTGCTCTGCATTGGGAGCCGATTCTTCAGTATTTGTCCACCTCCAATATGTGATATTCGAAATCGCATCGCAACTCCGGGGATTTATCACATCGCATCTAAACTTTGTCGGGGGCCGATTATTTAACGCCAACCTAGATTTTGCTCCAATATACGATATGTGAGGTCCAATGGCAACCTGCTACTTGGTGCTTCCCCATTCGCTGGGACCTTTTCCATGTCATCCAATCCTGCCATGTGAGCATGTCAAACCTGAGTTTTGACTTGCTCTAACTTTTGCATACGAGCTCAAATTTGAGTCCCGTTTGCACCGTTGGATTCAGAATGATGAGCTCTTCGATCTGAAGCTAATATTATCCAAATTATGACACTTTGAATTTTTGACAAATTTTGAGCTCCTGATCAAAAATTCACTTGAGAAATTCATTATTGAAACCATAGATACCCGATTAGAAATAATCAATGTTACCGTAGGGTTTGAAGGCAAAGAAAATGTCTCCAAACAATCGCTAGGGAAAACGCACAATGAGACTCTGGCAACGGGATTGGGTAGGGTAGTTACCTTAATCCCTTTTCCGAGCAATTTAGGTCATCCTTTACTGAGAAGCAATCTAGAACGTTGGATCTGATAACATGTACAAGTTCCACATAGGAGGTAGGACTACTACCCCACGTATCAACCACCATGTGAAAACTGTCAAGATGTCAGATAGCTAGATTGAGGTGTATCCACAAGTCACCATATACGTTGTTAACTTGTGATAAGTCTTATATATCTACATATATCTCTCTCTATATATATAGATAGAGGACTTTGTAATTATTTTTTTTCCCATGGAAAAATTCGTAATTTCATTAGTGGAAGAAATTACATTTTGTAGATGCATACGCATATTCCAATATTTCTATCGACATAAGACAGAACCGATGAAATATCAAAACCTAATACCAATGTCTCATCTGGGTAGTAGCGCCAACAGAGTCAGGGAGGAGTCCAAAAAATAAACCAAAATAGTCATGTAAATATTATCTTGGTCCACGCAGGGAGATAATACCAAAAATATGTGCAATGCCAATCATAATGGCCGCATAACACTTCATAAACAGCAAAACAAATATGTACAATATCTGAAAAAATTGTCCAAAAATCAAACCATTATGTCCATAAAGGGTCTATGATAGTACTGGTAGCTAACTCCATCAATCTGCTCATTGATCAGCCAGATGCCCTGCTCCCGGATCGCGCCTTCTTTGGAAAGACGGTCAGCCTCTATGTTCTGCTCCCTGTAGATGTGATTATATGTAAAGAAATCAAAATTGGAGATCAATCTTAATGCTTCATCTAGTATGTGTCTTAATGAAAAAGACCAGCAATAGGACCGCTTATTCAACCAGTCATAGACAATCTTAGTCACCAAACAGTTGAAGAGCATGGTAGTTCTTCTCTGAAGCAAAACGGATGATATAATAGGTTGTTGAAAGTTCAACAAAGTTATTTGTGCCCCCTCTCAATCCCATGGATAGCCAATATGAGTGCCTCTCAGATAGGTAAAGGATAGCCCCCCCCCCCCAACAACATTCCACTTGTGCATCCCCATCAAAATATGCCCAGGGACGGTTGGGATCTATCAGTTCTTGAGTGATGATACGGGATCTAGCTATGGGCAGGTCATCAGGGATGAGGTCATAATTCACTTTGATCAAGGTTGCAATGATAGTCCACCTAAGAGGGAAATTTTGAAAAATGAGCTGATTGCGAGCAATCCAGACAACCCAACAAAACAATAAGGGGGGATTTCTCAGTTTGGGGGGTGCGACAGAGGAATACCAATTGATCCAGGCCTCATCCAGAGTACCTGGGTACCAGATACAAATTGATGGTATAGCAGATGATACAAGGTTCCATAAGTGGCGAATGACTGGGCAGTTCAAGAAAATGTGGGAAGCAGATTCACCCTCCTTATTGCAAAAATGACATCAGTGTGGGCCAAAGAAGGATTGCTTCTTCAAGTTATCCCCCATTGGAATTTTATTTCTCAAAATGCACCACATTAAAAGTCTGGATCTAGGAGGCGCCTTGAGTTTCCAAAGGTGTTTCTACCACTTGTGTAGAATGGGGGGCTTGCAAGGATCCGCCAGCACAATGTATCCCTCCTTTGGAGTGTATCTCCCTGATTTCGCCAGTGCCCAGATGATCTCGCCATCACCCCTAGTCAATCGGATATGAGCCTCTAGGAGGGCTTGTATATAGTTCCTCCAGTGCTGCTGCCATGGTGGAGGAATGTTGAGTTGGAGTTAAAATTTCCAAGCCTGTTAAAGAAAAGAGGTGTTGTTCTCATCAAAAATGTGTTCAAGGTGTGTGATTTGTTGCTCCCTTAGATGCAATAAGAGATCTAGAGGTAATCTATGCATATTCCTGCAGCCAATCCATGGGTCAATACCAATGTGAACCTTGTTCCCCGAATGTATCCTCCAGGTGATGCCCGCGCGGATGGGATCCAAAGCTTTCAGGACAGCCTTCCAAATAATCGAAATACCTATGTAGAGTCTTGCCGATCTTCTAATCCATTCTAGTACATGAGAAAGGGCAATATATTTCAAGTAGGCCACTCTTGTCCATAAACTATCTGAAGCAACCAACTGCCAACCAAGTTTAGCAGCCAGGGCTGAGGAAAATTCATCAAGCTTTTTGAGTCTCCAACGGCCCCATTTTTTTGGAAGAGTGAGGGCATCCCATTTAGCCCATGCAAATAATCTTCCTGGCTAATTACCCCTCCATAAGAATCTGCAGCAAAGATTTTGTATCCTCGCCAGAATGCCCCTAGGAATCCAGGAAAGTGACATCCAATAGATCAAGGTCGCTTCTAGAACACTCTTGATGAGTGTCAAACGGCCTGCGCGAGATAAGAATCTTAAGTACCATGCACTTAGCCGCTTTTCTAGTTTAACAATGAGCCAAGTCCAGTCTACAATATTATATCCTATCGGTTTTAACTTGTATCCCAAATATTTCAACCGCTCCTCCAGAGCAATCAATGTAAAGTTAAATCTGTGGAGTGCATAATGAATTTTTTGCTGTGTGCAGGTCGCAACCGTCAATGTAGATTTTCCTTCATTGATGATCATACCAGTGGCCTTTTGAAATAAGGAAAATATATCTATGATCGATGTTATACCCCCCATACTTCCATTGAGAAATATCAGCACGTCATCCATGAAAAGAAGATGTGTGAGCGTGCATTCATTTGTAATATTAATACCCAAGAGTCTGCCTCTCCTATGCTCTTCCGTTATTATCCGACCAAGGGCTTCCATTATCAAGAGGAAAAGTAGAGGGGAGAGAGGACACCCCTGTCGTAAGCCACGAGCCAAGGAAAAGAAATGGGATGCACTCCCATTGACCAATACACTGAAAGGTATGTTAGTGATGCATCCCATAATCCATTTAATGAAAATAAAAGGGAACCCAAGGTGGGTAAGAATCATTCTCATATATAACCAATTCACCCGGTCAAAAGCTTTAGATAAATCCACCTTCATTATCATACATTTTCCTTTCTTACTGTGTAGAGTGTGTAATACCTCCTGCGCCATACCAATCGCTTCATGAATTTTTCTAGCCTTT
Source organism: Pinus taeda (assembly GCA_000404065.3). Classification (NCBI taxonomy): domain Eukaryota; kingdom Viridiplantae; phylum Streptophyta; class Pinopsida; order Pinales; family Pinaceae; genus Pinus; species Pinus taeda. The sequence continues at coordinate 7,179 of APFE030180206.1, forward strand.
AGGAACGCAAATTGTTCAGGCAGGATGTGCTTAGATAAGATGGGCTTCAATCTCTTATAATTTTGGCTATAATCTTTTACAAACAGTTACAGAGTGAAATGGGGCGGAATTCTTCAAATTTGGATGGATTGTCAGCCTTCAGGATCAGAGCAATGAATGTGGATGAAATGGCTGCTTCCAACTGTCCCGAAACCCTTGACTCCTCCACAACTCTGAGGAGATCCAGTCTAATCAACTAAAAAAATTCCAAGTAAAATTCGATGGACCATCCATCAGGTGCAGGGCTTTGTTCCTTGTTGAACCACTTTAATGTGTCCTCCAACTACCCCAAAGTGACCTCCTGTATCAATTCCTCCTCCTCATCTTGTTCCACATATCTTGGGAAGAGCTGAGCAAATTGGATAATTTCTGCTAAGTTAATCTCTCTGATATCATTGTAGGCCTGTTTAAAGTGTGAGTATGCTAGAGAGGCTAGTTGAGGGAAACTATAGGCTGTCCTTCCCTGTTCATCTTGCATTTACCAAATAGTGTTGACAACTTTCCTCCCATTTGCAAATTTATGAAAGAATTTAGTATTTGCATCCCCTTCCTGAATCTAGATGGCCCTGCTCCTCAATCTCCATTTGTCTTCCTTTTCTTTGAGGAGCTGACCACGGGCTGAGTAGAGGGATGTGATATAATTCTTGTGCTCCTTAGATCTGAATAGCCCTCCCAGCTCTTGTTCAAATTCCTCTAGTTCATTCTCAATCAGTCTCAATGATTGATCATCCTGAAGTCTTTTTTGATGGGCCCAATTTTTAGACATCTTCTTCATCTCCGTTAAGTTGCTAATAAATCCGGTTGAAGCTGTGCCTCTAACCCCTGGTGGGTTTGTTTTCCAAAATTCAGTGACCATGCTGATATATGATGCATCCTTAAGCTAGGTAGAGGTGAATTTGAAAGGACCCTTCGACCTGTCCCTTCCTCGTCCTATTTCCATATAAATTAGCAAGTCGTCAGAGAGCCCTCCAGTCCCAACCCATTGTCTAATATTGAGGCCCATATCCATGACCTGTTCCTTGACCAGAAATCGATCCAACCTCCTAGCAAGGCCATTATCACCCACCCTATTATTCCTCCAAGTGGCCACCTATAATTTTGCAACAGGGATGTCTATCAGGTGGTGAAGTTCCAATATGGACGAGAAGTAGTCTAAGAGAGAGTCCCTTTGTGCTCGTTGACCACAATATTTGGCGTAGCCTATTGAAAAATTTAGATCCCCTCCAACAATCAAGTTTCCAGCTGAAAATTGTTCCGAATCAAGAAGGTGATCCCAGAAAGCAGGGCGATTCAGGAAAGGTCCATAAATATTGACAACTCTGAAGGGGGTCCCCAACTCAGCAGAGTGTACATCAACCCCGATAAAACCCTGCCCTCCCCAGCAGCTGATTTCTTTAATAGATCAAGTATTTATGTCCAAAGAAAGTCCTCCAGATCGGCCGTGTGCATCCAATCCTGAAAATCTCCAACCCGGAAGATAGAGTTCTAGGGTCCAATCTATATCACTAGATTTTCCCAAGGTCTCCTGAAGGAATATGATATCCAAAGAGTCGACAGACAGTAGTCAACAGAGTGCTAGTTTTTTGTCGGGCCTAGCAAGCCCTCTGCAATTGTAGGATAGAATCTTCATGGAGGGGGTTCGGATAGGGTTGTTCTTGCTCTAAGAACTCTAGGGATAGTAGATTGCTTGCCCAAAGCAATGTCAACATTAGCTTGAGCTTGTGCAATTTTGAGTTCAAAAGGACGGCAGGTTTTGGTAGGGGGGGTGGGTGGAGAATATCCAGTCCAACCTGGTCCTTAGTCGAAAGCCTCGTTCGAGATCAGGTATTGTATCGAGGGACCAAAGCCTCCAAAAATGAAGCCGAGGACTGCGAAGGGGGGGTACAAAGCAATACAGGGGGAGTGGGGGCATCGGAGGTGAGGGGAGGGGTAATGGCACAAATACTAGTAACAGGGGACTCCAGAGGGATATCAATATCTGGACTCAATCATTGTTCAAATATTGAATTATGAATATTAGAAAAGCATTGTGTGGTGGGTAAGTGATAGGAATGCATACCCGAAGTATAGGAATCTCTCGAGGCCGTCGCTGCAGTGCCAGGAACAGGTGGAGGGGGATGGTGAGGCGGTCGACCACGCTTCCTCGGAGTGTTCTGGGCCAACTCTGTTGAACACAAACCAGGGCTCGATAATGTGCCTGTTCCCCCAAAATGAGTAGAAATCCTATGAAATTCCTCAGAGGCACGAGGTAATTCATCTCTAGTAGGGTCTCCATGAGACAGAGCATCTTGTTCCGGTGAAACTTGGGGAAAATTCCTCACTGTTTTCCTGCTATTCCATTTGTTCAGTGGGCAATCTTTGAAAAGGTGCCCTACCTTGTGGTAGCGCCTACATCTGAAAGGTACCCCCTCATAGTCCAGCCTTTGCCTCCGTGTCGCATCCCTCCATTGTATATTGATATATTCCGGGAGCCCTCCCGAGAGGTCGATGTGTACTAAGATTCTGGCATAATCCATTCTTCCTGTAGTGATATAAGATTCATCATGTGTAAGGTACATACCCATGGCGTCCCCAATCTATCTGAATATTTGCTCAGTCTAGAAGTGTACGGGAAGACCTGGGAGACGTACCCAAACCAGTCTAGTCCCCGCCTTTTCAGTCTCTGGATCAAACAATGAAGTCCATCTTCGAAGGAGGACTAGTGCTTGATCAATGTGCCAAATTGTAGTGAGGACCCAATTGGTTTGGGCAATGCTTTTGAAGCGTAGTGCAAACCAACCCCTCACAAAGGTTTGAACATGAGGGGGTTCTGACAGATGGTGTCCCCAGACCTCCATCGTCCACTTCTGTAGCCGCTCAATGCTGTAGTGTCTGCCCCTAACACGTCCAACCAGAACCTTTTCTGCCGAGTCCATTGCCTCACTGAAAGGTGTGCCTTCCGCTAGTTTTAAGAAGATTTCGTTGTTGCTCAAAGGGAGGCACTTCTTCCTTTTTGATGTCCCTATTTGTTTATTGTTCAAAGTTTCCACCACCCTATCCTTCGGGTCATCCACTAGTGCAGTCTTGTCTTTCCCTGTCAATGGTCCTTTAGCCTTTAGATTTTCGAAGTACCCTGTGATGATGCCTATTTCCATAAAGTTGCCTTGTGGAGGGTTTCCCAAGTCTTGAGGAGCTATAAGAACTGGTGCCCTACTATCCGATGCATGAGGAAACCCTACTGAGGGTTTATTCGACTCAATCCCCACAGGAAACAAACCTAAGCTCGGCCCAAAGGCCTGTGTGTCTGGCGCACTCCCGTAAAAATCCTACGATATGGGTTCCCTGAGTGGTTGAGGGCTCGCGTATTCTCGTATGGCCGTAGCTTCTGGAGCTATCGATATTGAGGGTATGTGCTGCTGAGCGAGTGAGGGTAGGGCATCAACTTCTGAAGCCAGTTCTTGCTCAAATGTTATATAATTGTCCATTGTTGACCCGGTCTGTGGCCATATCGACAGTTGTTCCATAGAACCCGTGGAGAAAACGTCTTTTGCCTCCATAACTGTCGATAAATCGAGTTGATATCTGCCTGAGGGAATGTCAGTGGGGGACCAAAAACCATCTAGGGGTAATCAAAGATTAAACTAATCTGTTCAAAAACCGCATGCAGCTAAGGAATGACTTGATACAAGCCACGTAGGAACCGGAAAGCACGAAGGTGTGCTGAAAAAAACTCCGCGGTAAGTAAACCTGTAAGCTGGGTTCTAAAACCCCCGTCCGCCAAATGAACCTGCAACTAACTGAACCAAAGGTTACAGAGATAGGTGAAGACCCACCCCAGTGTGCCCGTGAAAATTAACACAGTTACAGATGAAAACCTGTCCCACCATGACTGTCAGCCATGGATTTTAACCTGCACTAAACCCTAGTTTCACCATGATCTCCTTCGGGAGCTGAGAGGACTTTGTAATAAATCTTATATATCTACATATATGTCATGTTGTGTAGGCTGAGAGGACAATATATATATTCATCTATGGTAGTTCATGTCTTATGTAGAGTGCATAAGGATCATGAGCTCAAGTGTTGTAAAGTACTTATATAATTAAGTTGCTAGATAGGAATGAATGTGTGTGTATATATTTAGGGTAAGGAAATTAGATACCAAAATGGGTGTCACTAGGACTCATTGCAAGTGAAGATATAAAGAAAGAATTTTGAAACAAACCTGTACAGGTAATGAAAGAATGAAAAATGATGGATTAGTTCTTGTTATAGTCACAAAATACAAAAACATCCAAGCTATGGTAAAGTGGTGGTAAGTTGGAAAAAAAAAATCTCGACTATTTGATGGTATTGTCATCATTAAAAAAAAATTAACTCATGCAAGTAAATTTAAACTTAATTTTGACAATTACTCTATTGTTAAAGTTGGGGATGTGACATATGGTATCAAAGCCAAAGGTTTCAACACTCTGGCCTTTGAGCTAATCATGTTGTTATTAACTTAATAATGTTTGTGTATACATAGAGAGAAAGAAATCAAGAAAGAAGCCTTTCATGGTGCACAGAATGGATGAACTGCAAGGAAGAACCCACATAGGGGAAGATGAACTTTATGTACATTTAGGACACTATGCACAAATACCCACCAAGGAGCTATTAAAAATGATGAATATTTTCCATGAAGAATTGATAAAATTGTGAGCATGACATGAGAAGCTACTGAAGGCCAATGTAGAGCAAGAGTTGCTCCTAGAAATTTTAACAGAAAATTCAAACCCCAAGACAATGGAAACAATGAGGAATGAAGAGAATTGGGGTGAAACCGCCAAAATAAAAACAACAAGGAATGAAGAGAATTGTGGCAGAAAGTTAGGAGGAAGGGTCAAAAGAAGCAAAGGGCATAATTCCTCAAAAATATAGAGAAAATCAAAGAAACATAAAATAGAACTTCATGGAGAATGTAGGAAGATCTGAACCCCAACTTTCAATGGGGAAATGGAAGAGGTTGTTCAAACGTGGTTACTTAACATTAACAAATACTTTCAAGTATATGATTACTCCATGGAATTTTTTGTAACCTCAAAGATATTTCTTGGCTATGGGGGAACCAATGCTTGAGACATCAAAAGATTGATTAAAAATTTAAAGTATGTGGCCAAAGGAATAGGCCATGAGGGCTAGCAATGCATTATCTAATTTTGAACCTATATTTAAAACCACACTAGCCAAGATAGATGAGGGTTGCATGGGCTTCAACAAAAGGTGGCTAGGAGAAGGGTGAAGATGAACAAAGTTTAATAACTCAGGCAATTAAGAATATGAGTGTTAACCATGTAGAAAGAATGATGGAAAAGGCCCAAGATATTATAGCTCTGATACCACTTGTTATAGATCTGACCCAGAAATAATAATATGGCCCATCCCATTATTACATTATTACCTTGGGTACCTCCCTTGATACCCCATATTATCCCCCCTAGGTATATAACACAAGATATGGAGGAATTTCCATCATGGTGGAGTGCACATTAAGACTCTTTAAATATAAAATGTGAATACAATTCAAGATAAATTCACAATCATAACTTAAAAATATCTGCAACTTCATTACACTCATGCTAGCATAAGAAAAACATTAATGAGAACACAACAAATAAAAGATTTCTATAATACCCCAAGAACTGGAATCAAAACTAGTTTGTATTCTTCAATTTTAGAGAGATTTTTTTATTACATTGTCTCCATATTTTTCAGACTCCAAACCTCTAAACCCCAACAAACTATTGATTTATCATTTTTATCCTCTCTAAAATTAACTATCTTTAATCAGTTTCAAAACTGATTTCTAAAATAGTTACGCAACTATGTAACTACAAAATGAAGTCCGCTCCTTTTTACAAATTGAAAACCATTACATTATTACACATATCCAGTTAGGAGTATATGGGACATTTTAAATATGGTGAATAATGGTGCGGGCCCGAATCTAGTCATGCATATGTTAGAAAACAATGGATGGTTTGGGGAAAACCACAAACCACTTCTCAAGGGCTCCCTTAGTAATTTCTAGAACAAGGAAGAGGTGCCATCGGGATTAATTATAATCGTCAATTTGGAGATAAGTAGTTTGGGGAAACCGCTTCCTGGGGGTTCCCTTTGACATAAACTCCATGTAATTTATACTATCGAGACTCCTTTGATTTGATTGACTGCTACAAATGGAAAATGATTGTCTCAAACTTACACACCTCTTAGTTTTTTATTTTTGTAAAGCTTGTATAATGGTGATTTCGCTTGAGCACTATCATTAAGTGCATCTGTCAGATCGAGTTTTCTTTCAACTCAGTGTTTTGTTATATCTTATCGACTCGCTTTTTTCAGTGTTGGACTCTAACTCATAGTGATAACCTGTCCCTTAACCAATATAATGAGATTTTCTTAGCATTTCCCTTAAAACACACTGCCACATATGGATAAGCTACCTTGAGAAACTTGAAATCCAGCTGAAGAGTGAAACAAATTCCTTCTTGAATCAACAATGATTGAATAACAAGAGAACACATTTGAGGAATACAGATTGGACACTGGTATATAAATTTTTTAAATCTCTTAGTGAAGCTCTAAAAATTAAAATCAACGAGTCCTTTCCAAATTGAGTTATTCCATATAGCTTCTAATGCTAGAATAATAGAGGTTACCTTAGTTTTTTCCCTATGCACTTAAGATACCACAATTGTTTGCAATTGCACATGCATACTGAGGAACATCACCTCCAAAGTATGTAAGAATATGTTTCCTATACTCTGTTTTTTCAACTAATCTTGCGTGGTACTTTGATTTTTTTTCATGCTTGGAACCTTTCTTAAGCATACATAGTCCTTCTAAGATTGGACCACAAGACCCGTGTGGACCAAAATTCCCCACTTAACCATTGGACCACGTCCATAGGACTATGTTTCCTCCACTTCTATTACTTCTTGAAATAACAGTGAAAACTTCACAACAATTAAGTGGAATACCTTTGGTTGGGATTGGTTGCCTATCTGAAGCAAATTCTTGAATCCCTTGGTCATGTACAAAGTTAAATGTGCTCTCTTCCTCTCCAACATTTAATCGGTGGCCGCAGTTGTGCCCATCCTAATCCATTCTATTGGATCTGTAGGTATCTTATCCGAGGTACCAGATGACATCCCTTTACCTGCACAATGGGAATGGATTGTATTAACCACTTTGAAAACCTTAATTTTAATCCCTTCACACCTTTCCAACAAATCTCCTTGATCTGGCATTGCTTAATTTGTAATCTCTTTTGAAGATATTTCCATGCATGTAGGTTGACATGTACTCACTTTTGGAGATAACTTGTTTTTTGTTCCAAACAAACTTCATCTAGGGTTTGGAAAATAACATTTTCTCATCTTACAGTTTGGCAAATCGATGTAACGGCAATGTGCAAGAAAGAAATCTCGAAGGAGCCGAATTTAATCTAGGTTGTCTTGGTCTCAACGGGAACAATCGTATAATAGCCACAATTATGAACTCCAAAAAAAATTATATATACAATCACAATTCCATTTGTCTTTGACATGTATGATGAATAGGGTGTAAGATAGTAAGTGTAGCATTTGTTGTCTCCTTTGGTCCATACTTGGAACAATCATCTGGAGAGGAAACCATTTCAAAACATTCTAATGAATGTCTCTAGCAGTGTGACACTTATTCTTCTTTGAAAATTTTCCATGCACTGAATTTAGATATCATGACATATTGGGGCTTTACTTTTCACTTGTATATTTATTTACATGACATATCCCCACATATGAGAAAGTGATTTGTTGCACATAAGATTTTCTAACCAGCATTATAATTCAGTAAGATGACATCTTTGGGAATTAGAATCCTTGGAATGGTAAATAATAACCACATATGTTTAGATGGACGTGTCCAATGGTTTTTGCTTTATCCCACACAGGTAAAATAAAGAGTTGCGTTGGTGTGTATATGCACCAAATATCTCCTAAACTTTTGACTTGTTGAGCTCCTCCCTTGGTTTGGAACCTTATAAGTTGAACATTGTTGTAATTCATTGTTGGTCCAATGATTGGTGGGCTTTGGTTGTGGATCACTGGAGTATGACTATTGATGGGTGGGATTTGGTTGTGGATCAGAGGAGTATGACTAGTATGACTATTGATTGATGGATAGAAATAACCCAACAATTTTTTAACAGAAATAGCTTATTGATTAATGAACTTTGGTGCCTGGCTTGTCATAATTGTATATCACTTGAAGATCGGGCTAAAAGCCCAACATTTTTTTAATAGAAATAGCCTCTATGTATAAAGGTCAAGAGTACAATTGCTCATAAAAAGCCAAATTTTGCACCAAACAATATGTTTAACAAAAAATATTAAAATCCACCATGTGATATCATCTCTAATAGACATAAAATTTCTCATAAAAAGCCAATTTTTGCACCAAACAATTTTTTTTAACAAAAATGATTAAAATCCACCATCCGATATCATCTCTAATAAACATACTCTCTCTTTTGCAAAGCAATAACAATGTTGACACCTAATCCTCAGTGATTGGGGAATTGAATGTGAACAGTCATCGAGAAGATGAACTGAACAATCACATTCATGTATATAATAGATAGCTGGCTAAATGAATAAACGAATTAGTTTTCTGGAGTTACTCCTGGCCTGACAACCACGTCAACGCGCAGTCCTACAACATGCTAACTAGAATAGCCTTTTTGATGTTGTCATCCATTATGCCTTGGGCTTCCCAGACAGCCTTTACCACAAGCCAGAACTTACTTGGTTCCTCATTTCCTACGCCTCTAAATACCGACAACTTCTTTGCACTCGCCATCCCAACCTTCAGCAGTGGTGGGGTCGGTGAAGATGGATTTGATGTAGGCGAAGTAGGAGATGGCGTGCACGGTGGTGGTATTAGTGGAATGTGCTGCTTAATAAATCAAACTGCACTTCTTGGAGAGAACCTTGCAAGCTCCTCTCGCTTTCTCGCGAAATAGAAATTAGAGGATTGTTCTCTAATCCTTTGGTTCCTCGGTAGCCTCTTCCACTCCGCGTTATGCCGAACATTAATGAATTCGCATAATTCATTTTTCACATAACAACATTTTAATCCAAGTATTCAACGATTTGATATACTTACCTAGTGATCCTTGGATAAAGCGTCTTTCTGCTTCACTATAACTCATAGTTATGTCTATCGCAAACTCAGTGATAACCCTCCTATTATCCAATCCAACCAGTGATCTACTGCGCGTGCGATTTTGTCTTCAGATGCTTCTAGTCTGCACACCAATTCTGTAGTCCACACAACGGTTTGATCTAGTCTGCACCTTCCCACACTATCAGCTAGCCTCGCAATCCACTTGTACAAATTTGTTGAGAATGACGCGAAGAAGATATCGTGGATCTTTGTGTATATGTATCGATCCAAGCACCTTTCTTTTGATATCCGTGGATTTCTGTTTTCCTGCACCGTGAACTCATGAAGTTTCTGATCCAACCAATTTTCAAGCTCTTTCTTTGTAGGGTTCCAGTGTCCCAACATCAGACATCCCTTAGGCAGATCCCAGTCTCGGCAACGGAACCATTTGTTGGCTTATTGGGCCCTGACCTAGGTTCGGGAGAGTTATTAGCCAAACAAATCCCGTAGCTACCATCCCTTTTGGCAACAACCTGCGGAGCGTGGACTAAGGTCTCACCCGAGGTAGAACGGGAGGGTGTTGGAACCAGGTTTCCGCACCCTTGGGATGTCTTGATGTGGTCTCGAGGGGTCTTGAATCATTCTGTGGCCTTGCGCTACTCTGGGTAATTATCGGGCTTCTATGAAGAACCGCGCGGGTGTACTTGCTTATTTATGAAATTATTATCGATCTGAGATTTTTATTACTGTCTTTAAGCAAAAAATTAGCAATAAAACCTGGTGCATGCAATTATAACATATAATGAATAAATTCAGGGCATAAGCAATAAATAGATCCGCAAGAAAACACACAATGATTCGAAAGTCCTTATCTTTATTGATCTTCTCTTCAGTACAACCAGATCCACCCTGCGCACTCAGCAACAGGGGCCTGTGCACAAAGTTGTGGACTCTACCAAGCCTCTGTGCACATAGCTGCAGAGCCTCTCTCTATCTACCAACACCCTTGACTCATACTTATAGACGCTTCAAGACTTCTTGCTTCATAAACCCATTACATTCCAGATCCAAAAATACATACCAAAACCTGACTTTTAACCATAGAGCCTTGCTCTATTTATACATTTCCATGGTCCGCAGACCATGGGCAGGCCAAGTCATTTAACATTATTTTTGGGCGGACAACCCTTTAACTTGACTCATTACACTTCACCTCTGCGCATCTCGTGGAGTCTTTACCATACCTTTACCCAAAATTGTGGGTTTTGAGCCCCAAAACTGTTACGTGGGCCCTTCACTACCCAATAGGCCCCCAACAAATTCATCGTGACTCGTCCCAAGTCACTCGGTTGGTGCGACAATCTTCGCGCGAAGGTAAGTCAACAACTTTTGTGCTTCGTTTGTACTAGCAACAAACTCTTCTGCCATCTGTTGTACCTGTTCGACGCAGGCCACCGACACATCAATCTTTGTTTCAGCTGCGTCATTGGGTGCATATTTTGCTTGCATGTGTGCTACCTTGCACTCAATGGTGGTGGAAACTTCGAATGCCTCATCAAGCCATGGCTAGAGACGTTCTCTAATCACTACTTCCTTCTGTCGCACAGCATCAGCTTGTATCTTTAGGGCCTGGGTGTCCCTCATCTTGGCCAAGCGTTGCATAATAGCAACCATCTGCGCGGTCCCTCGGACATTATCATAGGCTTGTTGGAGCTCCCTGGCCTCTATTTCTAGTCGTTGTAGGGTTGGATCTTCCTAGAGTGAAGTGAGCATAATAAGCGACTGATCCAACAAGTCGATGCACTCCTTCATGGCATGTGTGATAGTTTCCCGCTCGAATTGAATGATGCCTTTACACTGCTCGGTGACCTCTGGTGGTGTCGAAGGCTGTAATTGCAGTTTTACCTCTGCAATTTGCAAGCTAAGAGCCAACTGAATCCTCGCAGCCTCCTCCTTTGCGTCGTAGAACCCACTAACCAGTTTGTGGATGCGTATGCCCACAGGCAACTTGGGCGCAATCTCCAGCTTAGGGGCACGCGAACATGCTTCCCCTACAAGTTGCTCCAACTGCTAAATCTGTGCGACTCCTTCGTCCCATTGGAGGCTCAACTGTTCTATGTTAATTCTCTATTCGTTGAGTACCTGTTCCATGTGTCCTTCCCTGGCGTGGAGATCCATCGTTACGTTGTCTTGGAGCTGGTACAAAATTTCACATGCGAGGGCAGCCAAATTTAATCCAAGCCCTGTAAGTTGGCCCACCACAACTCTGTCCGCCACATTTTCTGTTATTAAGGCTCCTGCTGGGATTGAGATAGTATTAGCCATTTGGGACTTTAACAGCTTCTCAGTGGCTGACATACCCGTAACTCCACGAGTAGCGATGGTTCCCGGCTGTGAGGCTCATTTCCCAAGTTCCTGTATCTGCGCGCAGAGCGCCCCCAACACAATTTGTTGCTCCTACATGACCTCGTCGATTGCTTCCCAGGTGACTTCACGAACTGTGTCCCCTATGTCACCTAGGTCGCCCCCGGTCAATGTGGTCAATTCTCCATCCCATTTAGATGCCTTGGCCTTCTTCCATGGCTTCGTCTGTTCCGTCGACTGCGGCTATTTTAAGGGCGCACCTATGGTGGTTGGTGGCGTGCCTTATGTCCCTGTATCCGTGGCCATCTCTATCGGCACCTTCAGATGGCTTTCATCCTTCGTCGTCACAACCCCTCCTATTGGTGCCTTGCCTGTCGAAGTCTGCACTGCCTCCCGGGCCACCTGAACCTCCACAGCATGATGTTCGTTCTGCTGTTGCTGTGTTGCGCGCTTAGCTTCATCCTTCTGTTTTTGGATAGCGGCTGCATCACACCCCACCACATCTGGTCTGCGCCATTCTAGTGGCTAGGTATCCAATACCGCATAGATACCTTCGTCAATGGTAATGAAAGGGAGTGTGGTCCACGTCTGGTTAGGGTCCTTGCGCGCCCGGATGTAGACAAAGTGCATGTGTGCTTTAAACTCAACGATGTTCTTCACATTGTCATATATCTCGTCACACATACGGGGTTGCTAGGTGATCCATCAGTATCCAGAAAATCTTGAAAATCTTGATGCCCCAGATTCTTGCAGCATCCCTCGTCGCCCAGAGCGACAAATATTTGGTGGCTTCCAGCCAATCCTAGTCCAATGAAGAGAATTGACTGTCTTTAGGTAGTTCACTTGTAACCAGTAGGATGGATATCAAAAACCATGCATAGAGGAAGGTCTTAACCTCCTCTTAGACCTCCCAACAGTTGGTCAGGAATTCGTCACAGAGGAACTGCGCCTAATTGAACCATTCCCCTTCTACACATTTCTATGCTAGCACAATGACTATTGTTAGGACCTCGTTGGCGCAACATTTCCACATCAATTTTCCTGCCAGCAACTGGGTAGCAACGCGAACCCCTTTGTTCAGAATACTGCCAATAGCATACCCTCACTGCTTCTTCTCCAAATTGCATTTCTTTTTCAAGGTTTCCGTCATCGTCACATCACCACTCATAGTAACTATTTCCATGGGGTCCCTGCCTTCACAGGGAAGTTGCATGATCTTGTGAATAAGTTCGATCATGATGGGAACGAGGTTATTTATCCATGAGTATCCATCATGTATCAAACAGAGTAATTGTCGAATGACCAATATTGTGATTGGGGGGGAGCGGTGAAAATGTGGGATGAATAGGAGACAAAGTAACCCAGCTTCCTCCACCTTTCACAACCACTTCCTCGGCTGGAGTGTCGTAAAAGTTCCCTCCACAGTTTGCTTCTTTAGTTCGTTGGTCGCTAAATGGGGAAACTTATCGGTATCTGCAAGGTCCCAGTCTTCAAACTTCATAGCCGAGATGCGCTCGGTCACTGTTCCTTCGTGCGGCACCTCTTTAGGAAGGGACGGGGTGATGACTATGTTGTCAATGTCATCCAGATTTGTAGGGACCTTAGCCTTCCCTTTGCTTGGAGGAACATACTTGGGTCATCGTACTTGTTGGATATTTGCTTCACCTTCTTAATCTGGTTCTATTTCTTCAACATAGGTCGAAGATCCCTCTTCCTCCTCGTCACTTTCAATTGTAACAGATTTGCCCTTTTCTTCCATTGTGAGCTTGCTAAATCACGGATTTCGCAGTGACGTCCTAACTGGTCCTAGTATCTGGGTGTCCTTCTTAGTCCGTGGCGTCCTGGGTGATTTAAGGATTTCGGCTACCTGTGGCATAGGATTCTGTGGAACCTCCTTAGTGGGGGTTATTGACCTGATAAATGACTCTCGCAATTCCTTTGGAATTGTTTGAAACCATGAGCTTTCTTCCAGTTGTTTTTCATTCATCTTGCTCCTCTCGGCTTGAACCTAGGGTGTCCAATTCTTCGAATGATCAAGCTTTGTTGTGTGCCCCTTTACTTTCTTGTTATATACGATTAAAAATTCACAGTCGGCCTTTCACCCTATTCGTGGCTCATTAATGTGATCTTGGCGGTTACCCAGATGCCTTAATTGCCCATCGCCCACTCCTCGGTGTCTTAAATGGGACATCTTATCATGAAGAGTAACTACAACAGTCGCCTTCCATCCCTCCCCCGCGACAGCGCAGCCCCTGGCACGCAGATGCATTCTATGCGTTTCACTGGCCTTGCGTGCCACGGCCAAATTTCGCAGCTTTCCTACAACCTATTTTATAGTCCCATGCCCTCTTTCAACTGCGTGGAGCGCTGAGATTGGGCCTCCTACAGATAGTGAGGTGGTCGCACCCTTTGTGCGAGCCTTCGTCTTGCCTGCTAGCCCGAGCTACGGGCACCCTTCGCGTTCCTTTGAGTCTGGTAGCTTATAGCGGTCAGTGCTCCCTTGTGCCCTAGGGTGTAGTCGCAACCATGATAGCAGGGTCACGGCTTATGCTAGAATCGTAGGAGGTTCGTCCAAGTCTAGTTCCTTTCCTCGTGTGCTCACACGGTCTGTTTGTGTGTCTCCTAGTTTTATTTTGTCAATTTCTTCATCCAACCTCGCACTTTTCCTCCTTAACTTGGCCCTTGCTTCCTCTATCTCACGAAGTCTCACGCTGTCGCGCCAAATGGCTTTCCATAACTATCGGATCCCTTTGTCCAAGTCTTCTTACTCAGGTCGAATTGTAGGGGTAATGGCCCATCCAACCGTAGATAGAATTTCCTTGGTATCTTCTGCTTTGTTTATGGTCTTGTTGGCCCAACGAACCCTTGGGATGCGTAGATTCAGCTAGGTCGATGGTTGTGCATCATACAACTATGCTCTTCATTGTAGGTGGGCAGCTGCGCTACTCCACTGTGGCTGCCTGGGCTGCGTTTTCTGTGCACATCCACCAATCCATACCCGGAACCGTCTTATACTTCCATGTTCATTCCTCCTCTTCTTTTGATGTGCCCTCAATACCAGTGCACGCAACACTTCTTTCGTCACACTATGATGCTCCTACTCTATGATGGAAGTGTCAAGGTTGATTAACTGTTCCTCATTTGTTATGTCGTTATCCGCAGGTCATTGTCTTACTTCAGTGGTCATGCGTCGCAATGATCTAATCATCATATTACAGTTGAGTATTGTGACTTCATGCATTCGGCTCTGCCATCTTTCAATTTCCTCATATGAATCTAATGTGTAGGAACTATCACACTCCCATGAGAGTCTTCCATCTGCTGAAGGATTCACCCGATCCTGGTCTTGCGTTGTTATTTGGTAGATGCAGTCTAATTCATCGTCATTGTCTTCATCGCGCACCATCTCAATGTAGCGCTCTCCTTCAGCTGGGTCCAGTGGAACTATGATGCGGAGTGACCTTTTTCAAATGTCATTTTCCGTCTTTTTAGATTGATTACCCTATTCATGTCCGTGGTCCAATCTATTCCTAGCAATGCAGGGTATGGATCATTGTCATCAACAATTTCTATTACCTCAATTCGGACTGCGTACTGACTCCTTCAATGTCCACTGTCACCCCTTGTAGTTGTCCAATCGGTATGATCTTTTGCTAGTTAGCTATCCATAGTTGAATAGGAGACCATTGTAATACAGGACTACCCATGCGTTCCCACGTTCGTTTGGGAAACACATTCACAACCGACCCTAGATCCAGAATTACCTGATCCATCTCGTATTCACCAATTTGTGCCGTCATTCGCATCTCCCGCCCAGTGCGTAGGGCATGTTTCCCCAATTTCTGGACTACGCATGGTTCCCCTGATCCCATGCACCTAGTGATCAACGCTTGGAGTCCTTTAACTGCTCTATTGTCGTGTAACAACTTCATACATGTCTCTAAAAAGGTGGTAAGCATAGAGGGATCCATTCCTGGCTCAATTGGATCCCTATTACCTGGGGTAGAGACTTCTGTGAAGCTCTTATGAGCTTCTTTAGCCATCCCTTTTGCCTATTCTATTTCTAAGTCAGGTTCCTTTGTCAGAGCATCGCGACCCTTCCCATCTTCTCCAGGTTGTTTCCCTGCATTTTCTCCTGTGGTTGCACTACTCCTTAGTACCATGTTTACGCTAGGGTCCCCTTCGCGTGGTTCCAACCTCATCATTTGGACATTTTGAGTCGGTGTAGGTTGCAATACCCCCTTCTTGCACATCTAGGCAATAAGCATCGGACAATCTACCATTTCATGGTCAAACTGCTCACAGGAAAGATATCCTCGTTAGGTTAGTACAGTTGCCAGCATAGTGCCCCAGCCCTCCGCAGTTATAATAGATCAACTGTCTGTGCCCTCACCTAGGCCCCATTCCTTTGCCTCGTCCTCGTCCTTGAAATCCCCCACGTGGCCCTACGGCTGGGTTGAAACCTCGTGCTTCAGTCTGCACTCGATAAGCTGGGGTCCTTTCCATCATTAAATCATAACTTCGACATGTTCGCTCATCGTGACCCACTGATCTACAAAAGTTGCAATACAGCTACTGCGGGGTCTTGGTATACTTGTACAACAGGTGGAAATTGTCTATTGCATGCTTTCCACCCACTTGACAAATCACGCACTAGAGCGCGGGTGCCACACTTGGCCCTACTTGTACCTCCAGCTTTAATGGCATCGGGACCCCACCTGCCAGATAGTTCACGAAGACGGGGCAGTGGTCCTTGTCGTGTCCTTGACTTTTGCATTTAATGCATCCTACTGGTGTATTCGCCTCCGATCGGGATGCCCTTTCTTGCTTCATGCTTTGCATTTCTAAGCACAAGTTTTGTAGTTTTGTGTGGATTTGTTTAACTTCCAACCCTGGATCCTGTATTGGAGTTTCGTGCAACCTCATTGCTATCTCTAATGCTTCAGCTTAGGTTGAGATATTTTGTTGTGACGGCGTCGTCCTCAGATGTAGTGTCAACGATGCCACAAACCACGCGCAATGTTGAGCATTCGTCAATGTCATGTTAGCTTCGCGGATTGTGCTTTTCAATCTCTGATCCAAATCCCATGGGGTCTCACCAGGTAACATAGCGATCTCCTTGAACCCAATGACCGAATGTGTCTCTAATTTTGGCCGACTAAATTCTCTGTTTAATGCATCTTGGATTGCCGCTATTCCTACATTCGGATGATCCCTCAAGTACTTTATAAACCACATCAATGTGCGGTCCTGCAGCACGCTAACTAGAATAGCCTTTTTGATTTTGTCATCCGTTATGCCTTGGGCTTCCCAGATAGCCTTTGCCACAAACCAGAACTGACATGGTTCCTCATTTCCTATGCCTCTAAATACCGGCAACTTGACTGCACTCGCCATCCCAACCTTCAGCAGTGGTGGGGTCGGTGAAGATGGATTTGATATAGGCGAAGTAGGAGATGGCATGGACGGTGGTGGTATCCGTGGAATGTGCTGCTTAATAAATCAGACTGCACTTCTTGGAGAGAACCCTGTGAGCTCCTCCTCGCTTTCTCACGAAATAGAAATCAGAGGATTGTTCTCTAATCCTTCGGTTCCTCGGTAGCCTCTTCCACTCCGCGTTACGCCAGACACTAATGAATTCACATAATCCGTTTTTCACATAACAACATTTTAATCCAAGTATTCAACGATTTGATATACTTACCCTACAGTCCTTGGAGAAGTGTCTTTCTGCTTCACTATAACTCACAGTTGTGTCTATCGCGAACTCAGTGATAAACCCTCCTATTATCCGATCCAACCAGTGATCTATTGCGCGTGCGATTTTATCTTCAGATGCTTCTAGTCTGCGCACCAATTATGTAGTCTACACAATGGTTTGATCTAGTCTGCACCTTCCCACACTATTAGCTAGCCTCGCGATCCACTTGTACAACTCTGTTGAGAATGACGCGAAGAAGATCTCGTGGACCTTTGTGTATATGTATCGATCCAACCACCTTTCTTTTGATATCCGCGGATTTCTATTTTGCTGCACCACGAACTCGTGAAGCTTCTGATCCAACCAATATTCAAGCTCTTTCTTTGTAGGGTTCTAGTGTCCTGACATCAGACATCTCTTAAACAAATCCCGATCCTGGCAACAGAACCATTTGTTCGCATATTGGGCCCTGACCTAGATTCAGGAGAGTTATTAGCCAAACAAATCCTGCAGCTATCGACCCTTTTGGCAATAACCTGCGGAGCGCAGACTGAGGTCTCACCCGAGGTAGAAGGGGAGGGTGTTGGAACTAGGTTTCCACACCCTTGGGATGTATTTATGTGGTCTGGAGGGGTCATGAATCGTTCTGTGGCCTTGCGCTACTCTGGGTAATTATCGGGCTTCCGTGAAGAACCGCGCGGGTGTACTTGCTTATTTATGAAATTATTATCGATTTGAGCTTTTTATTATAGTCTTTAAGCAGAAATTTAACAATAAAACCCAGTGCACGCAATTATAACAGATAATGAATAAATTCAAGGCATAAGCAATAAACAGATCCGCAAGAAAACACACAATGATTCAGAAGTTCTTATCTTTATTGATCTTCTCTTCAGTACAACTAGATCTACCCTGCGTACTCAGCTACAGGGGTCCACGCACACAGCTGCAGACTCTACCATGCCTCTGTGCACATAGCTACAGAACCTCTCTCTATCTGCCAACACCCTTGACTCAGACTTACAAACGTTTCACGACTTTTCTTCATAAAACCATTGCATTCCAGATCCAAAAATACATACCAAAAACTGACTTTTAATGATAGATCCTTGCTCTATTTATACATTTCCATGGTCTGCGGACCATGGGCAGGCCGAGTCATTTAACATTATTTTTGGGTGGACAACCCTTTGACTTGACTCATTACACTTCGCGCTCCGCGCATCTCGCGGAGTATTTACCATACCTTTACCCAAAATTGCGGGCTTTGAGCCCCAAAACCATTACGCGGGGCCTTCACTACCCAACAGGTCCCCAACACAATCATTGTGACTTGTCTCGAGTCACTAGCTTGGTGTGACAATCTTCGCGCGAAGATCAGTCAGCAACTTCTGTGCTTCGTTTGTACTTGCAAAAAACTCTTTCGCCATCCGTTCTAACTATTTGACGCGCGCCGCCGACACATCAATCTCTATTTCAGTTGCGTCATCGGGTGCATATTCTGCCTGCATGTGTGCTACCTTGCACTCGATGGTGGTGGAAACCACGAATGCCTCATCAAGCCATGGCTGGAGACGTTCTCTAATCACTGCTTCCTTCTGTCAGGCAGCATCAGCTTGTACCTTTAGGGCCTAGGCCTCCCTCATCTTGGCCAAGCGTTGCATAATAGCAACTGTCTACGTGGTCCCTCAGACATTATCAGAGGCTTGATGGAGATCCCTAGCCTCTGTTTCCAATCGTTGTAGGGTTGGATCTTCCTAGAGTGAAGTGAGCGTAATAAGTGACTGATCCAACTAGTCGGCACACTCCTTCATGGCACATGTGATCGCTTCCCACCCGGATTGAATGATGCCTCTGTGCTTCTCGATGACCTTTAGTGGTGTCGAAGGTTGTACTTGCAATTTCAGCTATGCAATCTGCAAGCTGAGAGCCAACTGAATCCTTGTGGCCTCCTCCTTCGTGTCATGGAACCCACTAGCCAGTTTGTGGATGCATATGCCCACAGGAAACTCGGGCGCAATATCCAGCTCAGGGGCATGCGAACATGCTTCCCCTACAAGTTGCTCCAACTGCTACCTTTGTGCGGCCGCTTCGTCCCGTTGGAGGCTCAATTGTTCTATATTAATTCTCTGTTCGTTGAGTACCTATTCCACGCATCCTTCCCTGGCACGGAGCTCCATCGTTGCGTTGTCCTGGAGCTGGTACAAACTTTCGCATGAGAAGGCAGCCAAATTTAATCTAAGCCTCGTAAGTCGACCCACCACAACTCTGTCCACCGCATTTTCTGTTATCAAGACTCTTGCCAGGATCGCGATAGTATCATCCATTTGGGCCTTTAGCAGCTACTTATTGGCTGACATACCCGTAACTCCATGAGTATCGATGGTTCTCGGCTGCGAGGCCCATGTCCCAAGTTCCTGTATCTGCGCACGAAGCGCCCCCAACACAATTTGTTGCTCCAACATGGCCTCGTCGATTGCTTCCCAAGTGACTTCATGAACTATGTCCCCTATGTCACCTAGGTCACCCTCAGTCAATGTGGTCACTTCTCCATCCCATTTAGATGCCTTGGCCTTCTTCCACGGCTTCGTCTATTCTGTCGGTTGCAGCTGTTTTAAGGGCGCACTTGTGGTGGTTGGTGGCGTTCCTTCTGTCCCTGTATCCGTGGCTGTCTCTGTGGGCACCTTCAGACCACTTTCGTCCTTCGTCGTTGCAGCCCCTCCTACTCGTGCCTTGCCTGTCGAAGTCTGTACCGCCTCCCAAGCTGCCCAAACCTCCGCAGCATGTTGCTTGTTCCGCTTTTGCTGTGCTGCGCGCTTAGCTTCATCCTTATGTCTTTGGATAGTGGTCACGTCGCATCCCATCGCGTCTAGTCCACGCCATTCCGGTGGCCAGGTATCCAATACCGCATAGATAGCTTCATCAATGGCAATGAAAGGGAGTGTGGTCCATGTCTGGTCAGAGTCCTTGCGTGCTCGAATGTAGACAAAGTGCATGTATGCTTTAAACTCGGTGATGTTCTTCACATTGTCATATATCTTGTCAGACAGACGAGGTTTCTGGGTGATCCATTGTCAGACGTTTGGGTCTATTAGTATCCAGAAAATCTTGATGCCTCAGATTCTTGCAGTGTGCCTCGTCGCCCAAAGCGACGCGTATTTGGCGGCTTCTGGGCAATCCTGGTCCAAGGAAGGGAACTAGTTGTCTTTGGGTAGTTCACTTGTAACCAATAGGATGGAAAACAACAACCATGCATAGTGGAAGGTCTTACCCTCCTCTTGTACTTCCCGACAATTGGTCAGGAATTCGTCGCAGAGGAACTACGCCCAATTGAACCATTCCCCTTCTGCGCACTTCTCTGCTCGCGCAATGACTATTGCTAGGACTTCATTGGTGCGACATTTCCGCATCACTTTTTCTGCCAGTAGCTGGGTAGCAACGCGAACCCTTTTGTTTGGAATATTGTCAATATCATACCCTCGCTGCTTCTTCTCCAAATTGTATTTCTTTTTCAAGGTTTTTGTCATCGTCACATCGCCACTCATAGCAACTATTTCCATGGGGTCCCTACCTTCACAGGGAAGCTGCGTGGTCTTGTAAATAAATTCGACCGTGATGGGAACAGGGTTATTTATCCATAAGTATCCACCGTGCACCAAACAAAGCAATTGTCGGATGACCAATATTGTGATGGGGGGCCGGTGAAAATGTGGGATGGACAGGAGACAGAGTAACCCAGCTTCCTCCACCTTTTGCAGCCACTTCCTCAGCTGGAGTGTCGTAACAGTTCCCTCCACACTTTGCTTCATTAGTTCGTTGGTCGCCAAATGGGGAAACTTATCGGTATCTGCATGGTCCCAGTCTTCGAATTTCATAGTCAAGATGCGGCCGGTCACCATTCCTTCATGCGGAACCTCTTTGGGAAGGGACGGGGTGATGAGTATGTTGTCAACTTCATCCAAATTTGTAGGGACCTTAGCCTTCCCTTTTCTTAGAGGAAAATACTTGGGTCGTCATACTGGCTGGATATTTTCTTCGCCTTCTTGCTCTGGTTATATTTCTTCAACATAGATCGAAGATCCCTCTTCCTCCTGGTCACTTTCAATTGTAACAACTTTGCCCTTTTCTTCCATTGTGAGCTTGCTAAATCGTTGATTTCACGGTAACGTCCTAACTGGTCCTGGTATCTGGGGGTCCTTCTTGGTCCATGGCATCCTGGGTGATTTAAGGATTTCGGTTGCCTGTGGCGTAGGATTCTGTGGAACCTCCTTGGAGGGGGTTATTGACCTGAGGAATGACTCTCACAATTCCTTTAGCATTGCCTGAAACTATGGACTTTCTTCCAACTATTTTTCATTCAACTTGCTCCTCTCGGCTTGAACCCAGGACATCCAATTCTTCAAATGATCAAGCTTTGTTGTGTGCCCCTTTACATGCTTATTATATACGATTGCAAATTCATAGTCGGCCTTTCACCCTTTTCATGGCTCATTAATGCGATCTTAGCAGTTACCCAAATGCCTTAATTGCCCACTACCCTCTCCTCGGTGTCTTAAATGGGACATCTTATCATGAACGGTGACTACAACGGTCGCCTCCCATCCCTCCCCCATGGCAACGCAGCCCCTGGAACGTGGATGTGTTCTATGCGTTTCACTGGCCTTGCACGCCACGACCAATTTGCATAGGTTTCCTGTAGCCTGTTTTACAGTCCCACGCCCTCTTTCAACTACATGGAGCATTGAGGCTGGGCCTTCTACAGATAGTCAGGTGGTTGCACCCTTCGTGCGAGCCTTCCTCTTGCCTGCTAGTCCGAGCTCCGGGCACACTTCGCGTTCCTTCGAATCTAGTAGCGTATTGCGATCTGTGCTCCCTTGTGCCCTAGGGTGCAGTCAACAACCATGATAGTAGGGTCACAACTTGTGTTAGGATCGTAGGAGGGCTGTCCAGGTCCGGTTCCTTTCCTCGTGTGCTCGCACGACCTGTTTGTGTGTCTCATAGTTTTATTTTGTCAATTTCTTCATCTAGCCTCACACTTTTCCTCCTTAACCTGGCCTTTGCTTCCTCTAGCTCACAAAGTCTCATGCTGCCACGCCGAATGGATTTCCATAATTGCCGGATCCCTTCATCCAAGTCTTCTTTCTTAGGTCGAACTACAGGGGTAATGGCCTGTCTGACCGTGGATAGAGTTTCCTTGGCACCTTCTGCTTTGTTTATGGTCTTGTTGGCCCAATGAACCCTTAGGACGCGTAGATTCAATTGGGTCGATGGTTGCGCATCATACAACTGTGCTCTTCTTTGTAGGTGGGTACCTTCATTGTGGGAGTCTACAATTGCCTTGTTGCAGTTATTCATCAAGTCCTTTAAGTTTTGGCAGACTTCCCATGGAAATCATTTAAGGTCCTTTGCAAATCCACCATCTCTTCCTTCATGCAGTTCAAGTGCTCCCACTCCTGCACAAGTTCTTCATAGTGTTTCTACCCCTTAACCTTCCAAAAAATTGCCATCTCTTAAAATTTTTGAACAACCTTTATGTCTTCCATAATTCAATTCAGCTTGACTCAACCCCCTTGATGTTTCTCTGTCAAAACCAAACTTCAATGCTTCCACACGTTCATCTCAGTCCTGACTTGCTGCCTTACCCCTTCCAAACTATGACGCATTGCGACCAACTACTTAAGTTAGCTCGGTCCTGCCTAAACCAAGCTCTGATACCACCTTTCATGGCCCGATGCTAGTGGGGACTCTAATTCCACCTGTGAGCACAGTGCGACACCGACTAGCTCTTTCATTTCACCACTACCAACGCTTCCAAACTACGTCTACTACCAACACTTAGTTTATTTTATACTTAAGTGTTCTCCAATTATGCAACAGAATTGCATTTAATCAAGTTCACTTATTTTCATTATCATTTACTTCATAAATGTGCGATATCCAATAAACAACAATAAACAGTGTACACACAAGTTTATGAAGGGAAGCGGCAACTTCCCAAATCATGTTCACCCCAAATACCTCAAAATAATATACAAGTGTATTTTAGAAGTTTACACAAGTATGGAAGTTGCCTGGTTGCACCAGAAAGTCATCCACCCAATTCTACCCAACTCGTGTTTTTGAATGTGCATTAGTTTCCCTGGTCGTGCAGTTCAGCCCATGTTGTCACGTTGTTCAGTCTCTTCCCACATGCCCTGTTAAACTGTGTAGCCTTTGCCTGCACTTGTACAGAACCCCAAGTTCTGCAGCTGCAAAATTCACCTTGTTCAAAACTCGCCTACCCTGCTCACCCTGGGCGGGTGTATGCCTCAGGGCATTGTGTATTGCACGCGACCACCCTATTTTGCCCTGGGTTGCTTTACGCCGCCCTGAATTTTTCACCTTCACCCTTCACACTACAATTTTATGCGAGTTACTTTAGTTGAATGGTTCGATGTTCCATTATTCCCTTTGTCGACTATCCTCCATACAAATATATATATATTATAATATTATCATTTATGATCCTTCGCAAATCCACTATCTCTTCCTTCATGCAGTTCAAGTACTCCCACTCCTGCACAAGTTTTTCATAGTGTTGTTGCCCCTTAACCTTCCAAAAAACTGCCATCTCTTCAAATTTTTGAACAACCTTTATGTCTTCCATAGTTCAATTCAGCTTGACTCGACCCCCTCGATGTTTGTCTGTCAAAACCAAACTTCAATGCTTCCACACGTTCATCTCAGTCCTGACTTGTTGTCTTACCCCTTCCAAACTATGTCGCATTGCGACCAACTACTTAAGTAAGCTCAGTCTTGCCTGAACCAAGCTCTGATACCACCTTTCATGGCCTGATGCTAGTGGCGACTCTAATTCCACCTGTCAGCACAGTGCAACACCGACTACCTCTTTCGTTTCACCACTACTAACGCTTTCAGACTACGTCTACTACCAACACTTAGTTTATTTTATACTTAAGTGTTCTCCAATTATGCAACGGAATTGCATTTACTCAAGTTAACTAATTTTCATTATCATTTACTTCATAAATGTGCGATATCCAATAAACAATAATAAACAGTGTACACACAAGTTTATGAAGGGAAGCGGCAACTCCCCAAATCATGTTCACCCCAAATACTTCAAAATAATATACAAGTGTATTTTAGAAGTTTACACAAGTATGGCAGTTGCCTGGTTGCACCAGAAAGTCATCCACCCAATTCTACCCAACTCATGTTGTTGAACGTGCATTATCTTGCCTGGTCGTGTAGTTCAGCCCACGTTGTGCATTCTCTTCCCACATGCCTTGTTAAATTGTGCAGCCTTTGCCTGCATTTGTACGGAACCCCAAGTTCTGCAGCTGCAAAATTCACCTTGTTCAAAACATGCCTACGCTGCTCACCCTGGGCGGGTGTATGCCTCAAGGCATTGTGTATTGCACGTGACCGCCCTATTCTGCCCTAGGTCGCTTTACGCCGTCCTGAATTTTTCACCTTCGCCCTTCACACTACACTTTTATGCGAGCTACTTCAATTGAATGGTTCAATGTTCCGTTCTTCCCTTTGTCGATTATCCTCCACACTAATATATGCATTGTATGTAGTATGTATGTAGTAGATGTATGTATGTATGTATGTATTGCCGTGGACCTCCTGATTTGTAGAACTAGCACTTCCATTCAAGTGGTCTAGCCCTTGTCACACGACCGACTTGTTCATTATTTGTCAAGGTGACCTGTCGGTGTCGCGCCCCTCAGGACGATCTACCAAGAGTCGTGTGGGCACCCTTTGTTCATGGAGTGTGCCCTGCTTGTTTGCACGTTATCTATTAGTTGCTCTCCCCTTCCGCGCGTCGTTTCCTGCTACCGCTGCTAGCCTTTCCAGACCACTACATGTGCTCTCCATGAGTTGGGTAGGCGCTCACCGCTATGGCATGCCTGCCACTACGCCTATAGCAAACCCATTTGAAACATGTCTGTTATGGTTGACTCGCTCGTCGTACACCCGTTCAGTTAAATGTGCCTACTATGGGTGACTTTGGTTTTTCGCCTCTCTCCATTTTAGTGGGCTGTCATGGGTGCTCGCCAGCTCGAGGCTCTCACAACACCTATTCCACACACAACATTCTATCTAGAGATTCTTCCATTGTTTCTTGAATGTTAAGGACTTTGGGCAGCGAATGCTAGTGAAGTTTGATTTTCTTTTATTCTTTGTATGCTATTTTAGATTTTGGGTCCATTTCTTCCAAATCTGTTTTCAATTATTAGAGTTTAGCACATAACTAAAATCTAAATAGCAGTAGCCATAACATGAATAATATGTGCATTAGAACTTTAACCATATGCGCATTAGCACACCATGCCTCCACCTGATAGATTTCACGGGAATCCAGATTCCACCCTCAAGGCCTCCACATGTAAAAGCACCACGAGAAATCCCAGAGTACACAACGTCTCCACTTGTTAAGCAAGAGTCTAGAGTTCATTGTGACTCCACCTTCTCAATGCCACAACTTCATCTTCACACCATGCTCCTTAGAATGCTTCCAAGCCTATACATTCACTGTGATTTTGACCTTTTCCAACATGTTCTTCCACAATTCTCCTTCTTGTGCAACTAAGAGTGCTTGCTCTCTTTGTATGCTCTGCATAAGCATGCTCATCCTCCTCTATATTGAGTGTCTTGCTTTGCATACCATCATCGATGCCTTCCCCCTCTTTTCCTTTACGTGTTGGATTTCACAACATGGCCCCCAAGCTTATCGAGATTATAGGGGTTTTTTGTCCTTTACTACATACAACCCATACTTTTCTTCAATGCTTTTACTAGCACTTTATTAATTCATCAAGGAAATAAGCAATGAAATAATAAAATGGTTTGGGTTTACAATCAACACCAACAAATCCTTGTCCTTAAAACTTTGAATCTGTGTTCATTTCTTAGAACAATCATTATTTACATTTCCACAATATTTTCATGAATTACAATTCATAATAACATTTATGAGAGGGCTAACAAAATAGACTTTTACAAATTTGTTGGAAATAAAACATGGGAATCCAAAATTATTGATACACCAAAATGTACCTTGGAAATTAGATTTTTCCTCTAACGAGCTATCTTCGTTAAAATATATACATGAGACAAATAATAGAAAAGAGATCCGAGGCTCCAATTAGGTGCATTTATGTAAAAATAATGAACCTGTAGCTAACCATTTAATTGCTTAAAAATAATGAAAAAAGGAAAATTGTTAACTATTTATTCGTTCACCATTTCCGAAAAATGTCTACAAAGAAGCTTTAAAATTAGCAAACAGAGAAGGTAAATAGGACGGAGGCACTTGACTAGAACCCTTCAAGAACTTCCAAGGTAAAAGTTTGATACTTATTCAAGTTGTTTCTAGTTTTAGATAAATGTAGGGAGGCATATGGACGGGGAAGTTGAAAAATATGTGTCGAACAAATTGAAATTGATTTATTGATTTTTTAAATTCCGAGGATTCTCATGAAGATATCTAGAGTTTGGCAATGTGATATTTTAATTTTATGCTTTCTCGACGTTGGTAAATTGACAGATGATACATGGATACAAATATGCAACTCTTTGGAAATCGGGCTTTAGATAAATGTGGAAAACCTACATTTAATTCAGATCATGTATAAGATTTAAAAGAAAAAAATGAAGACTTTTCTTTTAAATTATTCTATCTAATCATCTATAGAAGGGATCAAATTCAGATCATGGATGAGATGGAAAAAAAAAAAGTTTTCTGTTAAATTATTACATGTAAGGATGTAGGGAAGGAATCTCATGAATCTGTACACAAATTACGGAATTCTTTGAACCTTCGAAAGCTGCTCTACAATCTTAACTGCCATATCACTGCGACAAACAGTGGATAATTTTTATTTTAAAAAGGAATGGAGAAGAGCACATCCTGTATTGCATTCACTGCCACAATTCTGTGAAGAGCGTGCGGCTGTCGCCCTCTAAGCTCATGTTAATCATCTGGCAATAGATATCGTGATATAGACAATTTTTTAGCTGGCGTCTTGCCAAACGAAATAATTTGATTGGAATGATGTGTTTTTTTATTTGTAAACAATATATGGCGATTACTTTGCAATCCACCTTAACATTGAAAATCTAACCAGAAAGGTTGGCGAGTGAAAAATAAGAAGCCATCATAAATTGGAGAGGGCAAGGGAAGAGGCAATGGCTGCCTTCACTTTGCCCTCTCTTGGCGATATGCCTGCTCTGAGAAGGCATGCTTAATTATTCCTGAAATTGGTCTGATATGAATTTATACAACGATGAAAGAAGAAGATTGGCTACCATGGTGTAAGGATGCAGTGAATATGTGCAAGTTTCTGAGATTTAGGACTACTGTGAATTTTGCCGTCAATGTTTTACAATGCTAAAAATTTACATCAATTTTATTTTTTTGGGTTCACTTATTAGATAGGCTCTATTTAAATAAATAATTTATCCCATGCAATATGGGCTAAAAGGGCAAGTAATAGCAACTTTATGCCTTGCAATCTAGAGCCTGATGACCAATTGCATAGTAAAATGGAAATTTCGGCATTATTTTGATTAAATATGGCAAAAAAATTTAGAAATCCAGTTACAGTCTTCAAACTTTAAGATTTTAAATGTCTTATAGTTTTTTAATGGTGCTGAGTCCATTTCCACCCTAAATAGTTTTTTAATGGGGAAAAACTAGATTCAAATAATTTTGTTTTTTCCTGAAAAATTTACAACCTCTATAAACAACCCTTTTAACAACAACCATATAAAAAAATAAACCCTTTTAACAACAACCATATAAAAAAATAAACATAAATCGCTAACATCTATTGGCAACACAATATATCCTTTTATTACAAATAGAAAAGGATGGATTAAGCCTACAAAAATGTTCTATCAAAGTAAATAACATATTCTCATGTGATAAGATAGATATAACTGCATGACTTAATGATATTGTACTACAGGAGGTCTCTCACATGTCAATCTGGCATCTAGCTTGGCACAGTTCTGTACAGAGCAAACATGTTTATCATCTAAGCCATGTACGATTCCTTCAATGTGGATACATATCCTGTAGCCTTCGTGCCTTTTGTTCAATGAAATGATTTAAGCAGTGCTGCGCAATTTCCTAATGTTATGATCACCATATCACTCTATGTCCATTGCACTGAAACACTTTTAGCTTCAACCAGAGTCTGAAGGCATGGCTGAGGCAAGAGAAATAGAAGATGATGTCCCTCGCTCTGTAACATCTATTCGTTTTGACTTGGACCCGAAGCTAAGGGTGAGCCAGAAGAAGTAGGAGATGATGAAGAAGAACCAGCCATCATAGAGTACTGTGCAAATTTATGAGAGCTGGAAAATGAATGTGATGCGAAAAGTGACTTGATGGAGTGGGCAAGGGATGAAACAATGGCTGCTTTCACTTGCCCTCTCTTGGGGATATCCCTGCAATGAGAAAGCAGGTTTATGTGGCTGCAGTTGGCCTGGGATGGCGTGTTGAAGATGCTACAAAATTTCTGTAAATAGGTCAATTTACACGATTTACAGAAACTCAGTGGAAAGTACTAGCGAATTCTAAATATACACAGACTCCAGAGAAAAGGTGTGTGAGCAAGTCCAAAGGATGCACAAAATATATATATATATAACAGTACTATGAAATATTTTAGATTCTGTGAGTGGACCAGTGAATTGCACAACTTAATGGTTAAATTCTGTGAGTGGAGCAGTCAATTGCACAACTTAATGGTGAACAATTAAATAGGGAAAAATTATATAATTTGTTGGATCGACTACAGAGGTACAACTAATCCAGCAATAAATTTATTCGTTGTGTCGACTGCCGAGTGTACTACAGCTAATCAAACCAGCCTAGGTTGCCTAGGCGGATCAAGCAATTTATTCAAATTATCAAAACTTGCAACACGTTTCTTTGAAAAAAGGAGATAGAATCATTGGTCTGTATTTTCGCATACTCTATCTCAACTCTATCTCATTTGACAATTTATGTTATTTTTATTCAAAGTCCATTGTTAACAAATTGGGCGACCAACAAAATCATATTCTTCCATTATAGACTGATAATATCCTTTTATATTTAAAATATGATTCCACTTGTTTAGCCCCTCAGACCTTTTTTTAGTGGCACGATCGCCCGGCCCTAAAGTTTTGTTTCCAAACCCGTCTGCGCATACAGTTGGTGGAGACAATTCTGTGGACGTAACTGGTATGTCCGGGGGCTATGTCTTGTCCTTATCACTTTCAGATATCATCGCCGATTCGCCACATCACTTCAACATTTTGGGCATTTGAGACCTGTCTGCGTTACCCGCTGCCGTCTGAGATTACTGCCTTCATTAAAGAAAACCACTTGTCAGCTACCGCAGATGCTTTTAAGTTTTTTTAAGTTCTCTGGGCAATAGATGGTTGATGCAACCAGCTAACGCCTATGGAATAACTTTTAAGTGAAATCATGCGTGCTACAATATGGCAGAGATTTGAATATTAGTCCAGATACTTTACAATTTTTTTTTATATTATGCTGATTGTCAAACAAAATACTTTTTATAATAACATATAGTTATTTTTTAATTGAAAAAAGTTAATGCATTTTCTTGTATACAATATATTATTATATTTTAGTTGAAAATATTTCGTGCATTTTCTTTTCTTAATTCAAAGATTTTGGTTTATACGCCCCTGGCATCTCAAAAATAGCCTTTCTATTTTTCAATTAGTTCTATGACACTTCTGGCTTAAATAGCCTTTCAATTTTTCAATTAGTTCTATGACACTTCTGGCTTTCCATGTGTTATAAAGTAAATATACTCAAGTAATCTAGGGCATGTGATCAAGTATAAGTTGGTACATACAATTTCATTTAAGGTTTTTATATGTGTTATAGATTAATAATCTAATTTAAGTTAGGCAATTAAGATTAGATTTTATGAATTTTAATAAAAAAATATTTGAAAAACATAATTCTTATTTTGTTTTAGTTGTGATGTTTTTCAAGTATAGGGGTTTGTCTTTGCCATTTACAAGTATATTAAGGTCTAGTTGGTTGAGAAATTCTCCCCAATTAGTTAGTTTCCTAGATTAGTGTTTGGTTGAGATATTCACTCAACCAAGAGATTGTACGTCTAGATTAGCTATATGGAAACATAACATCTTGTATTTATATTGTATTTTTTTTGCTGTGAATATAATTTTGATTGCTTTATGCAAATTTAAGTTGGTATTAGAGTTAGCCCCTCCCTAGCCAAGGGAAATAGAGAGTATGTATATTTGTTGAGAGTGTATAGTTGTTGTGTTTGTCCATCAATTACATAAAAAAATGAAATGTTTGTGATGATGCATGAAGAATTGACTAAGTTAAACAACCTTGAGAACCGTAAAACATGTTTTTTTGAAAATTTTAAAGCTTGTTGGTGTTAGTCCATCGAATTATTTAGATATATTTGGGTGCCCAAGAATCTACTGTGCGAGGTAGTAGTGGAATATGATGTAGTTGCAAAAGGGTAAGAGTTTATTATGGGGAAGAGCTCATGGTCATGGTCTAACTTCATCAGACCGGGCATAGTTGCATCTTTATTGATGTAGACAGAAGAACCTTTGAGCGCAAACTGATTTTAGAATCATGCATCAAATGCATATGACAGTAAAAGAAGAAGGTTGTTGTTCTTGATGGAGTGGATGCAACGTCACTAGATTGCTGAAGCATTTGAAAAAAGCCACAAGGGTTGACCTCTACGTGTCCTGTAGCAAAGCATACACTATGAGTGCTAATAAGGAGGTGGAGAATTCAAGAAGAAATAGGGGTTGAGAAGTCAGAAATAGGTTATTCTTGTGCAGGAATCAAGGAAGTTGGAGAAATTTTTGGAAGATGAGAATGGTGGAGCTCGAAGCTTGAAAGTATGGTATATTTTGCCTCATAAATCACGAGTAGTATGTTCTCTATATTTCTATGTTGATTTTATTGGTTTTCAACAAAAATATTTCAACAAGGTTATGGTTGCATCACCTCTGGAGAATTGAATAATGTTACCCGCAATTCAAATTTAATGATCTGTCCAAAGACAACCACAAGATGCAAATGAATTGAATTATTTAATTTTCCAGCCATTGATGCCAACATTTTTGTTGATTGCTACAACTTGTAAGTTGTAGTGCATTGTTGTGCCTGGTTGTCACTGAACTGACATTATTTTGGCCAACCATTTTCACAAATTTGAGTCTGTGTTGGAATTGACCATTGTAACAATAGACAAGATTTTTGAATTATTGATTACTAGATATTGTGGAGACATGACGAATACTTCAAGCAATCGTATGGCATCAATGAAGATCACAACAATGATGGTCGACACGATTGTGTGTTGTGTTGAATGATAGTAGACACATAATCACATTATAGTGTGAGTTCCACATTGTAATTGTAAGCAAGTCTATGATGATTTGTAGTGGTCCATGAAAAGTTTGTAATAGATGTACTTTAGTCAATGATGATGTAAATGTATTCCTATAAAGTTCGTGGGCATCTTAAAACCACTTTGTAAGTGCAGGTTTGTGGTGAGCCAAAAACCACTTTGTAGTGTAGGTTTGTGGTGAGCAAAAAACCACTTATGAGACTCAAGTGGACAGGGATTCATGTAGCCTGGTTTAGGGTTGGCCAAAAAAACTCTGAGCATGGTTGAAGGTAAGCCGAAAAACCATGGGGATGGTTTAGGGTAAGCCAATAAAATCGAGTTCATGGTTACGGGTAATTTGAGAAAACCCAGGTTGATAATGATGGAGGGGGACTTGTAGGTATATGTTTAGGTACAACTATGCAAATATAATGGTTGATTGAACCATGCACATGAAGGACATCTTAGTAGATTGACAGTTGCAATGGTTGGTACCCATGCATTCTAGTAGATGGTTGTTCCTTTATATTGACATCAACATATCTTTTGATCATGTTGGACAACAACTAGAATTTGTTGATTGAGATCGAAAAAAGTAGTTGTTAATGGGAGAACTTGGAAAACATAATTCCTACTTGTCTTAGTAGGGGTTTGTCCCTAGTGTATAGGAGTTTGTTAAGGTCTAGTTTTTGAAGTATTCTCTCCAGCTAGTTAGCTTCCTAGATTGGTGTGTGGTTGAGATATTCACTCAACCGAGAGATTGTATGTCCAAGATTGATTAGCTAACTTCTTGCATTTATATTGTATTATTTTTTTGATGTGACTATAATTTTGAGAGTGTTATGAAAATTTAAGTAAAAATACATGCTAATAGGAATATTTCATAAACCATTTTTTTTAATAGTGGAAAATCTTATCATAATTCATTTGTAAAACTAGTAGTGAGCACATTATCTCTTGTTGCTATCCAAGAATGCACACACTCTTACCATTATTCAAGGAAAACCACAGCACCTGGAATGACCCCTCTGGTCATGTGTAAAGAGGTTGAGTTTTGAGTTGTTAACCTATTTATTTATGTTTGAGCACTTAACCAAGCAGAATTTTTTTTAGGACACACCCCATACCCAATTTCACACATAAATTTCAATTAACTGTAATGTGGAAAAAAATTAAGCAATTATTATTATTACAATATGTAGATACATAGTTTCCATGCCTATTTGATCTTATTTAGAATATTAGTTTACAGTGCTAAGATCTTCCTCAGATTATAAACAAAATGTTTTCATTGTGCTTAAGGATTCATCATTTTTTGCAAGTAAAATGAAGATTTTTTATGTCAATTTTATGAGCAATTTAACATAAACCAGAAACTGAACAACAACATGAACATGTATAGAACATCATCAAAAACACATTACAATAGGCACATGATAAAGGAGTTCACCCCTTCGGGGCTACGTCTCCTTGGTCCAACTTCCAATGGCTTGGGCCTCTCTATTATGCTCAAAAGTGTAAAACTCTATGTTTACGATGCTCAAATGCTTTCGAAACCTGCTCCAATCAGCCCATAATGTCCAACAATGGCTATCTAGCCTTTTTTGCATTCAATTTAGTGAAAAACTGAAGAAGTTATGAATTCCCCTTGTTTTCCCATGATTCACTCCACAAATTGCCCCATTTCCAACATGATCCTACAAATTAGCCCCAAAAACGTGCCAACTAGGCGAAAATTTCGTTGCGCGATATGGCCATAATTTGTCGACACCGATTGTCCATCACAAATCACAATCGACAAATTCTGGCAGGTCTTATGGTCTGTGAACGCGGTGAGCGATGTGTTATTATGATACGGTGGACCTGACGGGACATTAAACTACAGCCTATAACCTTATTGCATTTGGGATATCGCAATCGGCGGAAAATGTCCTTTACATATGCAGGACTTGCCTTATTGCAATATGCGATTGCGATATCGCATCACAACTCCAGGTATGTTGGGACCGATTTTCTGTAATGCCTTCCCTTCGCCGATGTGTGATTGTGATCCATCCCATCATGCCTCCGACCGATTCTTGAAAGTATTCCCGCTGCCTTATCACGTCGCACCTTGGTTGTTCTGGAACCGATCAACCCACCTGCGATTTCGATTTTCCACATGTGAGGGCCAATGGTGGCCTGCCATTTGGTGTCTCCTCATTCGCTTAAGGACCTTGCCACATCATCCAATCCTGCTATGTGTCCAAGTCAAACCTGAAATTTGACTTGCTAAAACTTCTCCATATTAGCTCGGATTTGAGTGTCTTTCACATTGTTGGATTCAGAATGACGAACTCTTCGATCTGAAGCTAAGTTTATCAATATTCTGACACTTCGATTTTTGAGCCTAATTTTGAGCACTTGATCACTCCTCCCCACTGGAAGTCTTTTGGACCCCGAAAGACCACTTTCAATTGACCAGAAGGTTAGGGTACAGTTCCCTCACCTTTCCAATCTTGATCCATTGATCACTGAATTGGAACTTCTGATCTCCACGATTCTTGTCGTGCCTTTATGTGTACTTGCCTTTAACCTTTTCAAGTTGTTCTTGCACTGTTTGATGTACCATTTGGAGTCGTTCAATGAACTCTTTGGCTTTGTCCATGTTATTATTAGTAGCAACGTCCTTCTTGCCAAAATGATACAATCCATTATGATGCAAATGGTAATCAAATTCCTCCACTTGATTCGTTTGACTCAAGCTTGTATATACATCTTGAAAGTATGTATTTTTCTAAACATAACTTTCATGTAAAACAAAATGATGTTTGAGGAAAATAGTTATACAAACTATAGGCCTAGAAATTACATCAACAAACTTGTTTCTTATACCTTTCTTATACTGTTTGACTGAGTGGAATATAAGAAAACCCATCCAATGGAAGTGTCTTTGCCACTGCAACTTAAACAATTTATCATTGAAATTTTATGAATGAAAAGAAATGGGCTTACCACATTGCATAAAGACTACGCCCATGGGATAGTCACATACAACAACCTGGAACTTAAATTACTTTTTCAAGTTTGGAAAAGCAAGTACTAGAGCTGTACTGATCTTTTGTTTTAAAGCATCAAATGCCTCTCGTTGTTTGCCTCCCCACTGGAAGATCTTTTGCACAAATGCCAATGAATGCAAATGAACTAGAAAAATTAACAAAATTTCTCCTCCAACATTGGGCCACTCCCAAAAAAACTCTTATCAAAATGACTATCTTGAGCCTGCCTACGTAAATTACGAGCATAGAAAATGCATCTGTGGATTCACGGGGATGTATGATTTTTTCACCTGGGTCTGCAGAAATGGAGTCAATACCACCATAGACTGTTACGACTTCAATATTAGATAGGTCTAACTTCATCTCAACTTCTCCACATGCCATACAGACTACCAAAAAGAATTTGGGAACTTGAACACGCTTGGAAGAACCAATTTCATGGCTCAAGTACATCAAAGAAGTTTTATCCAACATATACTTTGACATCTTCAGAAACAAATGTTCTTGACATGCGACATCAAGTATTTATTTCTCACACATGACATGTTCATAATGAAATTTTCTTAAAATGAAAATGTCATCCAAATAGACTATCCTATTTAGAAATGTCTTCAACAGATCTTTCTTCATATGCATAAAAGTAGTAGGAGCATGGAAAAGACCAAAAATCATAACAAGCCATCCAAACAAACCTTTCTTGGTTTTAAATGTCGTCTTCCATATATCTCCTTCAACAACTCTACTTTGATGAAAACCACTTCTTGAATCCCATTCAAAGAAATTCCTACCATTCTTCTTGGGTGCCAAAACAAGAGGTGCACCATAGGGTAAAGGAGTAGGCCGAATGATCCTTTTATTCAAGAATCCCTAGAGTTGAGTCTTAATTTTTGCACTTTCCATTACTGACATCCTGTACATGCCAATCTTAGGAAAAATACACTTTTTCTGCAACTATAACTCATGTTGGATTCGCCGAATGATCCTTTTATTCAAGAATCCCTGGATTTGAGTCTTAATTTTTTTGCTTTCCATTACTGACATCCTGTACATGCCAATGTTAGGAAGAAGACACTTTTGTTGCAACTGTAACTCATGTTGGATTCCCCTCTTGGGAAGTAATCCCTTTGATTCCTGAAACATTTCATCAGATTGGTTAACAATGTCAACCAGATCAATTTTCAAATTTGAATTACAACCATCAAACGCTTCAT
The DNA here is from genome assembly GCA_000404065.3 of Pinus taeda. NCBI lineage: Eukaryota > Viridiplantae > Streptophyta > Pinopsida > Pinales > Pinaceae > Pinus > Pinus taeda. Next base: position 43,129 of record APFE030180206.1, read on the forward strand.
AATCAATATCATTCTTGGGTTTGATCATGAGAAGCACAATACTCTTGCTCAAATTCACCAGTCTTTTCATCTACCCTGCATTAACAAGCGAAATATTTGTTTTCTTGCTATGAGCTATCACAATATATTCTACTCCATTTTTAAATATGTGATATCTGTTTTCATGTCGATGGAAAATAAATTTTCTGCCATAAAGGTATGTGCTGCCCAAAACGATGCCACAGATATCTAATGACACAACGTAAAGCTCCACTTCGATTGCGAAATTTAGTTTACACTTTCTTGTAACCTGCAATTACGCATTGTCACATGCCCATCCAAGTGGATATGGTTTGTGATGTGGAATAGTTTCCAGATTTAAACTCTTGACAATGTTTTATGAGATAAGATTGGCTTGAGAGTTGCTATCAAACATTGTATCAATCTTGTTATTTTTCGATATCACCTTTATGTGAAACAGTTCTATTCTCCTATTTTCATTTCGAGTTTCATTATGTGAGTTTGAAGAACTAGTGTTGGCAATGGATTCCTTTCCTTGAAACCTCATGGTTGTGATTTTTGTTTCATCACCCAATTCAGATCCCAAATCCTCTTCTTGAGTGATTGCAATTGTCTTTTATTTTCCTTTGTTGTTGAATTTCTTTGGTTTCATTTCGGGATGAATCTTCCAATAGTGAGCTTCATCGTGTGCCTCTCTGGAACAATGTTTACAGATTGTTTTCTCTCCTTCCTTTTTAATGGATGCATTTTTCTTTCCCTTGAAACCCTTTTCTTTCTCTTTACCCTTAAACGGATTTTTACTACCTTCTTCTTGGGTGTTTTTCCCTCTTACCTCAAGATGAGTGGCCTCAACACGCACATCATCTAGATTATTGGGATTAAACATTAAGATAGTATGCCTAAGGTAACTGTGTAAACCCCATATGTACTTCAACAATGTGTCCTATGATTGCAAATCTATACCTAACATCATAGACCTTTTTCTGAATTCTTGGGTGTAATCTTGCACACTTTTACCTTTAAGCTATCTAAATTTCTTCCAATTCCTGATGGCTTTTTGCATATAAGCTAGAGGGTAGAATTGTCTTTTAATTGCAACAATGAAATTATTCCAAGAAATTGAGATCTTATCGTGTTTTTAATCTCCTCCTGGGTCTTTGATTCCCAACATACTAGTGCTGCACCCTCCACTCTCAAGGAAGCTAACTGAATCTTTATGTCATCCTCTTGAAGGTTTTGAATCTTGCAATTAAACTCCATCTTACGAATCCAATTATCAAGCTTCTTTGCATTCACTTCACCATTATACATGAGAAACTCAAATTTAACATCAAGTTTTAAGAAAGGTGATTTACTAGTTCCTTTTGAAGTATGATGATGAGTATGAGTAAGGGATGTATTAGTGGAAGAGTGTGAAGATGCTTGTGAAGAAGAAGATGAATAAGATGGTGGAGAGGGTGGAGTTTTGTCTCCATTCCCATTACCTCCTTTTCCATTACCTCCTCCTGAAGGGCCTTCTCCTTTGGGAGGTTTGGAACTTTATCCTTGCAACCTACTATTCTTCTCTTCATAGAGGACCTTCACCATCTTTGTCATATCAAAGAAAGCATTTATGAAGGTCTTCACATCTTCTGTCATGTTTTTATGTTCTCCTTCATGAGACATGATCTCTGGAGTCTCAACTGCAACTTGAGGCTGAAATGGTGTTGGATATTGTGGAAACCTTGATCCCATTCCCCTTGACCCAACTTCAGGGCTTCCAACCATCTTTCCTTCACCTATTTTGAATTTTAACCTTGTAAGCACGACATAAAATTGCAAACAATTAAATCCTTCTTTCCCAAAGAAAACCTAGTGCTCTGATACCGAATTGATATAAATTAGAATATTAGTTTGCAGTGCTAAGATCTTCCTCAGACTATAAACAAAATGCTTTCATTGTGTTTTAGGATTCATCAATTTTTGCAAGTAAAACGAGGAGTTTTTATGTTAATTTTATCATAAATTTAACATAAACCAGAAACTGAACAATGATATAAACATGTACAGAACATCATCAAAAACACGTTACAACAAGCACATGATAAAGGAGTTCATCCCTCCAGGGCTACGTCTCCTTGGTCCAACTTCCAATGGCTTGGACCTCTCTATTATGCTCAAAAGTGTAAAAAAATGTGTTTACAATGCTCAAATGCTTCTGAAACCTACTCGAATCAAGTCTAGAATGTCCAAAAATGGATATCTAATCTCTTTTTGCATCCAATTTGGTGAAAAACTAAAGAATTTATGACTTCCCCTTGTTTTCCCATTATTCGCTCCACAAATGTCCCCATTTCCGGCATGATCCTACAAATTAGCCCCAAAAATGTGCTAACTAGGTGAAAATTTCTCCACGCAACGAGCCATAATCTATCGGCACTGACTATCCATCACAAATCGCAATCAACGAAGTCTGGTGGGTCTTATGGTCCATGAACGCGGCGAGCAATGTGTGATTGCGATACAACAAACCCAACGGGATATTAAACTATAGCATATAACCTTATCACATCCGGGATATCATAATGGGCAGAAAACCAATGGTCCTATACATATGCGGGACCTGCCTTGTTGTGATATGAAATTACGATATCACATCACAACACCAGGTATGTTGGGGCTGATTTTCCGTAATGCCTTCCCTTTGCCGATGTGCGATTACGATTCATCACATTGCGCTTCTAACCAATTCTTGAAAGCCTTCCTGCCTGCCGTATCGCATCCCACCTTGACTGCTTTGGGACCGCTTTTTAACGCCAACCCTCCTGCGATTGTGATTTGCGACATGCGGGGGCCAATGGCGGCTTTCCACTTGGTGCATCCTCATTCGCTGAAGGACCTTGCCACATCATCCAATCCTACCATGTGTCCAAGCCAAACCTGAACTTTGAAATATGAACTCGGATTGGAGTGTTGTTCACACCGTTGGATTTAGAATGGCGAGCTCTTCGATCTGAAATTAAGTTTATCAAGATTCTAGCACTTTGCTTTTTTAGCATAATTTTGAGCACCTCATCACTATTCCACATAGAGCATTCTATCCAGAGCAACTTATTCCATTGCTTGTCTAATGTTAAGGCAACACATGCTTGCCGAGTTTAATTTTCTTTCACTCTTTCCGCTCTATTCTACATTTTGGGCAGCAAATGCTACCGAAGTTTGATTTTCTTTCATTCTTTGTGTTCTATTTCATATTTCAGATCCATTTCTTCCAAATATGTTTTTAATTATCAGAATTAGTATTAGCTAAGAACAATACCTCATTTTCTTTGGATATCTTTGCATATAACAAATCTAAATAGCAGTAGTCATAACAAGAAGAATATGTGCATTATAACTTAACCATAAGTTCATGCTTCTTAGTTTTTATTCTTTTGCATTAAAAGATCAGGTAAGCTAGTACTGTACTAGCACTGGTATTATACTAGACCTCATTATCTTTTGGTTATAACTAATTGCAAAACAATACCAATAGGAAATTTAACTTCAAAACAAAACCAAGTTTTAAATTATTTTATTTAAAAAATAGCACATTTAGTCATTGTCCTCTTTTTAAATCTTAGTTATCCAATTTTAAACTCAGAAATATTAACAATATCAATAATTTTTTTAGCTAAATTATGTGTAAGGATTTGCATAAATATGGGTAGCCACAGATTTTGGAAAAAATACATATTTATATTTTAATTTTACTTAAATTTATGTAAAAATATTTAAATTATGGTGAATCATAATTTTTATTAAATATATTTATTTACTTTAAAAAATATATAAAAAAAAATATTAAATATATAAACAAAAAAAATATTCAAAAAAACTTTTAAAATTAATACTTATTAATATATATGACTGTTTAATCTATATAATTACTATAATTTGCTAAAAAATATATATATAAATTATTTAAAATAATTTAAAAACTTAATTAATTAAAACTTTATAAAAAGTAATTCAAATTATTTTAAAGGTTTTTAAAATTATAAATCGTTCAATATACCCTAAAATCTTTTGTTAACGTGGACAATGATATCCTTCAAATTTTAAAACTGCGAACTCCAAGGATTCGAATAGATGATATTCGTCTCTCTTAATCTCCCCTAACAAAATACTTAAGAACTCAAAAACAAAATATGCTTGAAAGAAAAAAGCCCACTTAGGACAACCGTGGCTCCCTTTTAAAGAAATCCCCACTTAGGTGCTTGCAAATTTAACTTACAAGGGAAAGATGACATGTTCGGATCAGGTTTCACCTCAACATCATCCATACATTTAGCTTAAATGGGGAGCTTACCCAACCATCCGTAATAAATTACTATTGTGATGTTAATTGCTAGGTTGATGAACTATGTATTAAAGTATTATTGCTTCAAGTATAAATGAATATTATGATATTAAAAGTTGGACTATAAATTAATATTATGATGTTAATGGTTGTGCTCTAAATTAATAATATAATGTTAAATGTTAATGAATTTTATGTTTGAAAATCACTGTATAGGTTTATTTTAATAATAGAGTTAGTGATTAATTTACAACACTAAAAATAGCATGATAGTAAGCAAAAAAACGAAACAAAAATAGTAAGCAAAGCAAACAAAACAAGAAGTAAGTAAAGCGAGCAATCAAACACGCCAAACCAAGTTAGTGAGCAAACAAACATGCAAACCAGACAATAAGGATAAGCAAGAAAACAAACACTACTCCTACTCCTACGCTAAAAGTGCATGGGCATACTCACGTGAAGTGATATTTCCAATGCAACCACCAGCACATTGGCTGGCCCATGTTGGTGAAGGCATGGTTTGTGAGAATCACAATCAAGCGAACCAACAAACATAAATATAACAATGAAGACCAAAACATTTCGAGTTTAAACGTGTCCACAGAAAAGAAAAGAGTGAAAGTGCAAGACAAACCCTCTGTGGACTTGCCATGGTGTTGTGACACACTACGTATAGATGATAAACATATGCACTCTCTTGACTGTCGCAGACAAGAAAACATGAGAAAAAGAGACAACATACACCTTGCAAGTGTGCTTTTTGCGAATGATTTCTCTAGTGCGCGGGTGATGGGATCATGTGATTCCATTGGAGGAAACAAAATATTTGTATTGGATTGATCTTCAGTGCATACAAATGAGTGATGAGGAGCCTCGGGTGTTTCACAAATTTTCTGATCAAAAGTGGAACTAACCTCAGGACAACGAGGGAAATACTATTTTTAGTATATTTTAATAATGAATCTAGTGTTACTTGTGTCAAGGTTCTTTCACCACAAAGAGAGAGGGTGGAAGTGAGTCTCCAGTCGAAAGGAAAGAATCCCAACTCTATCAGAGACACACAACACAACAGAACATGCACAACTTCCAAAGGAGCAGTCCACACGGATGCGACAGTCACAACACACAAGAGAAGATAACACGTACAACAACTAGCGGAGCAATCTACACAAGTGTGACGGTCATTATAACAAGTTTATGGGAAAGGTTTTGTCTGATGTCCAGTGAGGAAACCCATCCAGGCAGGACAACAGTAACAAATCATATAACACATTTTCATGAATATATGTATTAGAGAAACCGAAAGAGTTCAATTGTTTAACAAAGGTTAAAGAAACATGCATTACAAGTGTTCAACATTAGTCTTACAAAAAATTACAATACATGTGTGAAAATGTGTTGGCCTGTTATTAAGCTTCTGAATTAAGCGAAAGTTCCAAGACACATGTACACCATTACATCACTAACCCCGATTGCGGGGCATTGGAGCCATTGCTCGCTCCTCAAAGAAAATAATACAGACTCTCAAGGCTATGTGGGAAGAGCCAAGGTGAAAAATCCTTTTGCATGTACAAATGAGGGGTATTTATAGCCAAGGGTAAAACTAGACCTTGTGACTATTTGACTTCCCTCATGATTGTTTGAATTTCATGACTTTTCATTTTACATGACTCTTCAAATTAAATGTGGGTCTCTTGGTCTTCCATGTTACATTACATTGATTTACAACAGTACGACCTACATAAATCATGACACGACTCAACACAACAATGCTGGTATGTTCATGCTGCTGGTGTTGTCCATGTTGAGCTATAGTGTCGCTGAGTGATGGATGTCCTCTTGGTGTATCATAGTTTCACCTCCGCATGGAAAGGTGTGCAAAGTCTTCGATGGTCTTGGTGTTTGCTTGATGTTGCATGTGCATGTCGCTCCTTTTCTTGTGCTTTGGCATGCTTCACATGTTCGACTCTTTGCGAAAAAATCTCCTCGCATGTTCGTCTATTAGCAAAAAATATCCTCGCATGCATTAATCATTCGTGAGAAAATATCTTCGAATGCATCATTTGTTCACGATAAAATCTCCTCGCATGCATTGTTCATTCATTCGTGAGCAAGTCTTCTTGCATTTTCTCTCCTTGTTCATCCCGTGCATCATCACATCATGTTTTATCCATGTACCTATATTTGCAATCACTCGTGACAAGACGAAATCAAATCCATAAACCTCCTAATCTACCATGATGCATTATCATTCGCTTTTGGATGCAGGTGACAGGGAGAGAGGACAAGGCTACAAAACTGCACAAGCTAGATCACAAGCTGGGATGCGGGCTCTAGCCATTGCCGGTGAAAATTGTGCAGAATTAACTAGGAAAATGAGATGGACAATCCAGTTCAACAGTGACTGTCCACGGGATCTGGATCAGCTTGCGGACATATCTGTGTATTTTTTGGAGGATGCAGTGTAGCCAGCAGAGAGGCTTGGCAACAAAAACTGTGTAATTCCTCCGGGGAGTTGGCAGCGGGCTACAAGAGGCTTGCCAGGAAAAAATGCGCATTTTTTTCACGGGACTGGCAGCAAAATACAGGAGTGCTACTGGTGAAACTGTGAAAAAATATGGGAGGTTGGCCCGCTAGACATCCCATCATAATTTTTGAGCTGAGCAGGAGGCTAGACATCCCATCGCAGTTTTTGAGCTGAGCGGGATGTTGGGCTGTTGGACATCCCATCACATTTTTTGAGCTGAGTGGGAGGTTGAGCTGTTGGGCGTCCCATCACAATTTTCGAGTTGAGCGGGATGCTAGGTTGCTAGACATCCCATCGTAGTTTTTCAGGTGAGTAGCAGGTCGGCTAACTGGTTAACTGGTTGGAGAAACTACGTAATTTTTTTAGGGAAGCAGGGACGGACACAGGGTGTCTATCCGACATGTCAGTGCAATTTCTTCAGTCAGCGGAGCGAGCAAGGTCTGCAACTTTTGCGAAATTTTTTGGGGAGTAAGCCTCGGAGTTACTGCTCGGTCAAACTCTCCGATTGACCAGCTGGAGGGTTGGTTGTTTCACTTGCGGGCATTGCAGATTGAGATGGCTTGCTGAGAAAATTCTGCGTTGTTCTGGGTGATAGTCGGTTCGGTCGATTTCGGGATTGCACCGTACAGGCTGCTTGGAGGACTACCTCAAGCTCTATGCAATTATGGGCCATTCTGAGCAGCAATACATGTTCACTAAGTGCTAAAACTGTGCAATGCAGCTCAGCGAGGGTCCAACTGCAGGATGATTTGGTCGTCAAAACTTCAGCAAAAATAGCCAAATGTGTGAGTGAGTGAACTTGTGCATATGTGACCTTGCGAACACACACTCAACATGACTTGATGACAAGACGCCTCAAACCATCAAGACGACACATACTCAATGTGTCTGACAGACGATGTGAGCGTTAAGCGCGACGTTTGTGATGGATCATTGAACAACCACGACGACCTTTGCACGACAGTGCATACAACTTCGCGTGTCAGTACGATGGATGTTTACATAACGAATATAACTTGTACAGACGAAGTAAGGACCTTGTGCATGACCAAAATATGGCTGCAAGCATGACATTATGACCAACATGCAAAAAGTTGTCTGTTGAATGGTCAAGCAAGGAGGGTGCAAAGACTCAACATGAGCCCACGGGGTGAGCCCGAGTGCTTGCAAACATCAAGTAAAAACCCAAGGGAGGCTCTAAAATTGGATGTCGGCCAAAATTTTGGAGGGTGTTGCAACTGCTACAATAAGATCAAGTTTCTTGATGTGTAATATAAAATTTGAAAAAAAAATCACTTTATTTAATACATATTTGATAAATTGGCTGTTAAAATGGATTTATATTGATTCTATTTCTATAAATAGAGAGGAAGAGGAGATATGTAATTTTCTATTGTATTACAAAACTTAAAAGTTGTTTTTTCAGCCAACCTTTGTTGAATTTCAAAAGAACCCATAATTTTTTTATAGAAAGTATAGAAATAAGTAAAAATATATAATTTCTTTTATTTTTAATTATTTTATATTTTCATATAATTGATATAAAATTATGTGATTTTACATGCATATGGAAATATTTTATTTATAAATGAGAATGAGTAAAATATTATTCTGACATCTTCTTCATAAGTAGTAATATCAATAATGAATTTATTTTTTTTTTCTCTGTAAAAACTATCTATTATATTATGTACAGTCTTGTAATTACAACCAGGATAATAAGATGCCCAAGGCCATCAGTGGCGCTGTGGGCTTGACTTTTGCTGAACAAAACATGCCCAGACTGGGGCTTTACTTCTATGCAGAGACACTTAAGCATTGAAGACCAGACAAAACCGTAGCAATTCCAGAACACCCACGCAGGGGCACGTTGCCGCTTTGAACCGCCCACACAGGGGCCCGAAAACTACCATGAACCACCCACGCAGGGGCGCGACTGCAACCTTGGACCGCCCACACAGGGGCACAAAAAATTGTCTTAAACCGCCCACGCAGGGGCATTGGAGCCAAAACATAAACATCCCGCTCTGGGGAATCAGACTATTATGACTAGGACTCGAGTTAACCAAAACATACCCAAAGACAGAAGCTAGACCAGAAGGAACCAGAACAAAACCTGAGCAATGCGGAGTGAGGAAGAGGTGGTCCATCCGAAGGCTATTCTGGTGGCTTCTCCTCCACCACTTCGCACTAGCTGTATCGTTCCCGAAGTGCTTCCCAGTCCTCCTCCTCGTTTGCCTTGGTGGTCGAGGTTTCCTGAGCCAGAGGGCTTTTTGGAGCCTGCCCCGACGTCGCCGTTGGTGGCTGTTCTTCCGCTTCCTGGCTTCCCACTAGAGATTTTCCCAAGCTGCTTGCGCCTTCATCTTCCTCAGGTTCTTCGAGGAAGAGGACTGAGACGTGGGCGTTGATGCGGGGCTTATCCCTCGTGCTGCCAAATGAGAATATGGCAGACCCAAATGCTGGAGCAGGAGCAGGCTCCGCCTCAGAATCGCCCGTGTCCAGAATCTGGCTGGCCTAAAGGGGAGTGGCCGGAACTCCTCTGTGGCATCGACAGCGGCAGCATTGCACCTTCGGTCTGTCAGCTGGAGGGCGAGCTGGCCTTCCACGCGCTGGTCCTCTGCGACGGAACATTGCTGCAAGGCCAAGTGAGGATGCAGAAGCTGTAATGGCTCTGCGCCTCACAGTCCAGAGCCCCCGTCGAACAGTGCCCCCACGATACACAATGTAAATTCTGGAAATAGAACCCACAGCCCTGGATAACTGAACAAGGAAGCCACAGATGAGCGTCTAAGCGCCATGATCCAATCTGCCTCCCTTAAAATGAACTTGAATCGCCGTAGATGCAACCCGCCTACTTGCCATGGTATCATAGCCTGCATTAATGGCCTGCCGCCTGCCGTTAATTGTAATTCCATGGCGGCGAAGAGCGGAGTTAATGAGGAGCTTGGACACGGGATGGCACATGGCCTCCCTGTGGCTCTGAGTTGACATTTGTCTCGTCACCCGCATCCGGGGATCAATAATGAATTTATTGATTACACTAATGTTCTTAATTAAAGCTAATTAAACATTTTTTAACTAAGAATTCTGTGATCCATAATAGTTATAACAAAATCTTTCGGTAAAAATCACATTAAAGATGTTCTAGTTCATGCGTTTCGAACCAGCCAGTGTGGTTCATCTTTAGGACAAGATGAGGAACCAGATCCAGGCCCAGTTAGTAAGCAGCTCTCTTTATCTATTTATCTCAATGCCTGGATCTAGTTCCTCATCTTGTCCTGAAAATGAACCACACTGTCTAGTTTGAAAGCCGTCAAGAGAATTTTACCGAAAGATTTTGTTATAAATAACTAAACATATAGAAAAAATTAAACATATTTTCTATATTGAGTAATAGAATAAACATCTTGATTCAATAATTTTTTATTTTAGTTATAATTTTTATTTTTTAAATAACTAAATTATTTATGTTAAATATTTTTATTAATAAATTTTAATTTTAAAAATCCTCCATATATTTTGTAAAAGTTATTTTATGTTTTTTATTTTCCACATATATTTGTTTTGTTTAGTGAATCATCTTATGGGTTGATTAAGCCATTGCTGGAGGCGTAATGGTCATGGCAACCTTTCGGTTAAAAATATAATATCTTTATTTTGAGATATTGGGTAAGAAAATAGATACCAAGAGTTATCTCACACAATTGAGTTAATCTCGTTTAGTTTTGAGATATTGGGTAAGAAAATAAACGCCAATAGTTATTTCACACAACTTAGGGTTTGCTGATGAAAGTTATTTCATAAGATGGATTAAATTATATTACAGGTTTGCCAACTTTGAAATTAGGAAAAACCAATTAATTGATTACAAAATTATATTACATGTTGAAAAGCCAATTATAATTTATTACTGAATTCTTTGAACCCTTGAGAGCTACTCTACAATCTCAGCTTCCATGTCACAACGAAAAACAGTACATTGAATTGTGGGATGGTGACCGACAATTCAGAGTTTTTATTTAAAAGAGAATGGAAAATTTACTGGCACAATACTGTGAAGAGCGAGTGTATTTCACCCTTTACGCTCATACTACCCCTCTGGCACTAACTATCATGATATCGCCACCTTTTTTTGTTTTTTGGTTGTAAGTTCTGGGGCCTTCCCACTGAAATGATTCGATTGGAATGATGTGTTTCTTCACGCTCTAAAATATATATATATATGGATGGACATTGTTGTTCAACACACCTTAGATTGAAAATTTACCCTGAAGTCAAGGCCAAAGAAAAAACAACCATCGTAAAATTCTGTGGATAGGATAGCCATGAGACATAGAGAAGGAATGTGACGTGCAAAGAAATCTGATGGAGAGGGCAAGGGAATAGACAATGGCGGCCTTCACTTGCCCACTCTTGGGGATATCCCTGCTCTGAGAAGACATGCTTATAAAATGCGTGAAATTGCCCTGAGGCTGAGATGGCCTGCTGATAATGATATGAATTTTCTCAGTAAATTTACACAAAGACAAAGAAGGAGATTGGCTACGAAGGCACGAGGATACGGTAAATATATAACAAGTTTATGAAATTTAAGACTACTGTGAATCTTGTGCCAAAATTTTACTGAGTTTTATGTTTTTTCTTTTTTTCGGATTTTTTTTGGTTCACTGACTGGGTTGTCTACATTTATTTATAACATGGAATATGGGCCAAAGGGGGCAATAATGGCAGCTTTATGCCATTATATCTGACTCCTGGACCAAGTGGTGCATTATAACCACAACCAAAAAAATAGAATGAAGCGTAAGATGATAGCATCTTTTGAAAACAAATATTACAAATATAACAGGAAGGACTAAGGCTACAAAAATGTTCTGTCAAAGTAAATAACAGATTCCCATGTGATGAGATCGATATCACTGAATGACTTGAAGATATTGTACTCCACACATTAATGTGACATCTAGCTAGCACAACTTTGTACAGAGCAAACATGTTTATCATCTAAGCCATGTTATCCCTTCAATGTGGACACATATTAATGAAATGTTTTAGATAGTGTTGTGTAATTTCCTATTGTTATGATCACCATATCAATCTATGTCTTTTGCTTTGCAACACTTACTAGATTCTACCAAAATCTCAAGCCAAGACTGAAGCAAGAGAAGTAGAAGATGATGTCACTCACTCTACAACACTTACTAGTTTGAACTTTGAACTTGAACCCAAAGCTAAGGCTGAGGGAGAAGAAGTAGGTCCAAGAAGATGATGAAAAAGAAACAGCGATTATAGGGTACTGTGAAAACCCATGAGAATTGGCATATGAATGTGAAGTGAAAAAAGACTTAATGGAGTGGGCAAGGGAGGAAACAATGGTTGCTTTCACTTGCCTGTGAAAACCCATGGGAATTGGCATATGAATGTGAAGTGAAAAAAGACTTAATGGAGTGGGCAAGGGAGGAAACAATGGTTGCTTTCACTTGCCCTCTCTTGGGGATATCCCTACACTGAGAAGGCATGTTTATGTCCCTGCATTTGGCCTGGGATGGCATGCTGAAGATGCTACGGAAATTCAATTTACACAAACTCAATGGAAAAGATTGGCAAATTCTAAATGTACATAGACTCGGGAGAAAAGATGTGTGAGCAAGTCCAAAGGATGCACTAAATATATAACAGAACTATGAAAGACTTCAGATTCTATGAGTGGAATCATCAATTGCACAACTCAATGGTCTACAATGAACTGGGAATATTATATAATTTGTTGGCTTGACTGTCGAGGTACAGCTAATCAAGCGATAAATTTATTTGTGGCATCCACTACCAAGTTCAGCTACAGCTAATCAAGTTAGCATAGGTTGCCTACAATGAATCAAGCTGGTTATTTACATGCACCATGGACGAAAAGGATCAAAACTTGCAGCTTTATGCCCTATGAAGTTATGACAACGTGTTTATTTGAAGGATTCTTATAGAATCATGTCTCTGTATTTTTCTATTCATACTCTACCTAATTTGAGAATTTATGTTTTTATGGTGGCTAAAGCTATGTATATCCTTATTGAAAGTTGTTGGACTTGGTGTGGAAGCTGAATAGCCAAAAGGAGTCCAAGAAACCACTTGGAATACGAATCCAAGGGTCACACCATGTACTATAAATGTATATCATTTGTCAATAATAAATGTACTTTCCTGCTTATCTTTAATATTATGTTGTTGCCATGTGTGTGTTTAACATGGTATCAGAGCGGGTGATATCCTACCCTGCTCAAGTATGAGCCACTTGTTTATGTGAGCTTGTTGTTATGTGGCCTTTTTATACATGTCAGTGATGTATCTTTCTTCTAGATTGCCATCTCTGTAAAATCTTTGTTGTCAAATGAGTTGGTCGAGAGTTAAACGTTATACCATACCCTGAATTTCGTGAACCGCTTTAATATGCTTTATAGAATCTATTTGCATCCGATTGGAACACGAGACATAAATTTGGTTCTCTGCCCCATGAAATCCTGGTTTATACACTCTTTCTCTGTGTGTTAATTGAAGTTCAAATTTTATATGTTGAGTTATAGCTTACTCCTGCAGTAAATTTTAGTTGTATTTATATATCTGTTGAAATTATTCTGAGCACTATATCATCTGGTTCATAGCTGCTTCAATCTGAGTTTGGTTTGGAATTGACTTGTGGTCTTGTCAAATTTAGGACTCTACCATCTAAGCCTATCTGTCTAATACCTCTAAGGCAACCTTGAATTTTTCCTCTGGTAATGGAGAGCATTCCTTTTGAATACAGAAGCGTACCTACGCTCGAAGAGGCATCTTCAAAGCCTTGAATGCATCAGTCTCAAATTCATATCCATTGAAAATTTGAAAGAGTCCCATCAAAAATCGAAATCGATTCACCCATGAATGGCACCACAACCTCAGTCTTTCTTCACTTTCAAACTTGGAAATCCTATTGAAACTCAAATGCCACGCATTCTCCTCACCTACCCCATCCTATGTGTTGTCTGTCGAGCTTTACTATATCATTGTCTCCTCCGTAGTATTACCTCGTTCATACTTTGGTCCCTACCACTTTGGTTCACACTCTGGTATCAGAGCTCTTCCAAACCATGGCTCCAATATAAACTGGAGGAAGTGTTAAATTTATAGCGGAACAACGGAAAACCCGACAATTTTGAGTCAAAAGATGAAGGGAAGCGACAACCGTCCGATTGATAGATCGACAAATCTAACAGTCATCGCTTGGAGAAGACACGCAAAAGATAGCTAGCGAAAAAGGTGGTATTTGCACAGGAACAGTGTTTCGGGGGCATAAAAAGTGGTAAGCGGTAATATAGCGAGTCCGCCCGATTCCACTCACTGCATGACACATAGCCACTAGAGGAGAGAGGAAAACTGGCCATTTTGGATGGTTAACCGTCACGTAAGTGTTTCTTCCGAAATCGCTGATGACCGTCGGATCTTGTGAGTGCAGATCTATGGTGGAGGATGGTCATGCAAGTTTGATTGATCGCGGAAAGGATATCAACCGTCAAATCGTGGGATTGAAATCTACGGTGGAGAATGAACTTGATAAAATTAAACCTCGGGAACTGTGCGAAAGCCGTAGATTAGTGAAAAGGTGAGTTTACGTGTATTCTTCTATTGGTTGATTGACCGGGTTCTTTGGGAATTAAAACATTTCCGTGATCTCTGTTTCAAATTTTTGGTATCCATTGAATGCTGCTCCATCCATCAAGTTTACAAAGGCTCCTGCTACCAAGCTAGTCAAGGCTACTAAACCAACTGCCCTAGCAAAGAAGCCAACTGCAAAGAACACTGCTCCAGATGTGTGTAGGTGAAGTTTGGCAATTACACAAAGAGAGATACATGAAGAGGAGGATCATAATGGATCGATGAATCCATTAGAAGAATCAAAGTCCAAGCTCAAGTGGGAGTATATAGTGAAACTCTGAAGAAATAGTGTAAAACATAAGCAAAGAGAAGAGCGGAGAGGTGAATATTTGATGCATAGCAACCGTTAGATCTAGAAGATCAACGGTCATGATTAAATCGCGAGAGTGTAACAAGTAATATTGCATCACAATACATCAAAGGGAGACATTAGTCTTGAGCTAAGTGCGATATGTGACATGCGATTTAGGAGCAGACCCGACAAATTATATACTGCAACCTAGAACCCATCAAGTTTGTAAGTCATGTCGGATCAGAACTTTTAAGTGGAAGAGGCCAGGTGTGAAGGACAGTGCTATAGATGATAGCCGATAGCGATAAGCGCTGATCGGAGATTGGAGTTCGGGGGTAGCGGTGTAGCAAAAAGGCTTTGAGAGACAGACCCGACGATATTTATAGAAGCGAGTGTATGAATTTTGAAGTCCGGCATATGCTGCCGGAGCAGGTTTTTCCTTTGATTTCCAGTGTATTTCTATGTATTGTGATAAAGTGGTCTGTCTCGGGTTTTAAAGGAAAATGCGTTAAAGATTGAGATATTTTGTTTTAAAGCCTTAAGCGTTATTTAAACACTTTCAATAGTCGCATGTCGGATGCGGAAGGGGTGATATGTGGTGTGACTAAGGCGGACTACGATGAGCGATTGCGATAAAGGTAATCTCAGGGAATGTGCAGAGCCTGGAGAATAGGTGGAAAGAGCTTGTGGGTTGCAAACCTGTCAAGTCGGAAATTCTGTTAAAGAAACAATATTAGGCTTGCTATGTAGAAATTGGGGCACAAGACATTGTGAAGTGAGAACGTGAACATACATCAGTGCAAATTAATTCGTGTAGAAAAGTTGGCAAATTAATTTTCTAAAACCATTATTGTTTTTACAGGTGCATTTTTGGTCATTTATTGATTTGATTGTTTGAACAATGGAGAAAATTCATGGATTATTAGATTTATTAAGCACTCTAATCTTATCTACTGGTGAAAGCACAATTAAAGTCAGCGAAGACACTCTCTTTGACATCCAAACCTGTCTGCAGTATACACAAGAAAAGATAGAATTTTGGAGCTTGAATTTCAGCTACAGCAAGAAGAATTAACACTGAGGAGTCATCATTCTGAACATGTTTCTGTTTAGAACAATGAACAGACTCCCATAAGCAACAAGTTGATTCAAATCCGGTGACCAATAAAGCAGCAAGTTTACATGTAGAAGTAGAAATTCAGTCTGCATTTCCCAAGCCAATCATCAGACCTTGGGAAGAGCTTGTCTACAACAAGCACAAAACTGGTCTTGGCTATGACAAGGATGTGTCCTTTCATATTCCAAATTACTCAAAGCCCATCCAGTGTCAGAGTGTTGGATTCCTTCATGACAGTTCACCTTCAGTTGTTCTAGATTCTGCCCCTCTTCCACAGCAACAGATTGTGAAATGCCAACACTATGACCGAGTTGGCCATCTGAAAGATCATTGTTTTGATCATCATCCATGTAAGCGTTGTCATAAAACCACTGCACTAAGTGTCCCAGTGTTGGTGGTCATTCTTAAACCACCTCCCTTTATACCAACATTTCAAAGAGCACATTTGGCCTAGTGTTGCCATGCATTTTTGCACATTTTGTATTCCAACGCTCTTTTTGGACTCATACATAACCCTTCAGTTTAAGGGGAGGAATGTTGGACACCTAATCCTCTAAGGGTTGGTGTAGAAGCTGAACAGGCCAAAGGAGTCCAAGAAATCACTTGGAATATGAATCCAAGGATCACACCATGTACTATAAATATATATCATTTGTTAACAATAAATGTACTCTTTTGCTTATCTTTAATATTCTATTGTTGCCATGTGTATGTTTAACAAAATTCAATTGTTAGCTAATTAAGCTACCAAGAAAATAACATGTTTCCATTCAAAAATAATATTTTTTAATATTAAGAATAAGATTCCTCTGGTTAAGCCGCCCTAGGCCCTTTTTAATACCAGATTGCCCGGCACTGAAAGTTTTGCTCCAAACCTGTTTGCTGATACGGTTGGTGGAAGCAAAGTTTTGCTCCAAACCTGTTTGTTGATACGGTTGGTGGAAGCAATTTTGTCGATGTAGCTGCTAGCCTGCTATGTCCAGCAGCGTCCTTATCCCTTTCAGATATCATTGCCACATCACTTCAATATTTTGGGCATTTGAAACCTGTCTGCGTTTGCCGCTGTCATCAAAATTGTCTGAGGTTTACTGCCTTCATTAAAGAAAACCATTTGTCAGCCACTATACGATGTTTTTTGAGTTATCACTTACGAGGGACTTCCATGGAATAACATTAGGTCAACTACTCTAATTTACCAAAAAAAAAATAATTAACAAAATTTAACCCACCCAGACTTTTATTCAAATTATTTTAAATTTTTCAAGTTTATAAATACTTAAAACTCGAAAACATACCAAATACTTGGAAACAAATTAAACACGCAGTCGCTACCATGCTTTAAGAGGGAAAGAATGTGGAGCCCACTCCCCGCTCCCGTGCTAGCAAAGTTAACTTGCCGGGCAAAGAAGGCATGTTCGAATCAGGTCTCACCTCAACATCGATAGATTTAGCATCTACGGGGAGCTCACCTAACCATCAGCGACAAATTAAAATCATAATGTTAATTGCTATGTTGATGAACCATGTGTTGTTAGGATATTCTTATTTTACTTTTTTAAAAATATTATTATTTTTCTTAATTTATGTTTTAGTCAAGTTGTTTATTACTAGTAAGGTTAGTTTTAGATAATTTACGAAGTCTAAAAACCCATGCAAAAAGCTCTCCATTAAAAAGTTAAAAGCTCTTCCTTTCTTAGTAGTATAGGGAATCTGGGTATTCTAAAGTGTTCAACTTTCTTACGAGGTGCATGACTCCCTATTTGAATGTGATACGCACATTTTGTTAATGCTTAATGGTCTAGGAGCTAGTACGACTAATCCACCTTTGTGTGGTATGGGCAACATTATATATCAATGTCATTTTTTAAATTTAAGGCATGATTAAAGGGATTGAAAAATATAGTAGAGTTAATGGTTTTGTAACTTCTCATTCCTTAGCTGAAGAGAAAGGTCATATATATATATTCTCTGAATTTTTAAATGATGATTAATTGGTTTATTAGCGAATACAACTTGGTAAACTATCTTCTAAGTTTGATCTATGGTGGGTTAAAACTTGTTTTATTTGCTTTTATTTTAATTTCTGGTAAGAAACTCATTTGAGAGTGCAATGGTTACACTGATGCCTTATCTAAATCAAGTTTATCCATAAAGATATGTGTATGGTTTATACAAGAATCCAAGTACGACCATCTATTTTAACCCTTTTAATGCTTCTATTTACCAATGATCATTGACTAAGGAATTTATTTATTTATTTAGCATTTTTTATTGATCTTATATAGATATAAGAATACAAAAAATATTATTTTAGATGATGGTTCATAATATTTCATATTTATTGATACATTAATATATGATATGAGGTTTTTTTAATAGGAAATATAAAGTATATATCTCTTTTTAATTCCTAATCTATAACCACATATTAAAGATAGTTAATTACTCTCCCATGAAGAGTTGACTAAAATTAGAAAATTAGTTAATAGAGTCAAGTTGAGTTAAGTCTTATTTTGGGTAAAGTCGAATTTTGTATGTGGTTGCATGTTAAGTTATTTTGGGTGAGTCTAGTGTGTGGTTATATGTTAAGTTATTTTGGGTGAGTCACTAGTCAAAATAAAAAAGAAAGAAAAAAGAAGTAAAAAAGTTTAAATACCCCTCACCATTTCATTGTAATTCTGACATCCCCTGATAACTCAAGAAATACTAATTACCTCTTGTTGCTATCCGATAATGCGGGTTGACTCATCCTTGTTATTCAAGGAAAACCGCACCACTTAGAATGACCCCGCTAGTCATGTGTAAAGGGGCAAGCTTTCGCTAGTCATGTGTAAAGGGGCAGGCTTTCGCTCCTGATAAATGGCTCTAAGTGTTGGGTTGTTAATCTATTTCCTTATGTCCGAGCTCTTAACTAGGCAAAAACAATTTTAGGACACACTCCAAGCCCAATTACATACATGAATTTCAATTAACTGTAATGTTTAAAATTAAGTATTTATTATTATTATTATATGTAGATAAACAATTTGCATGCCTATTCCACACAGAGCATTCTATCCAGAGCTTCTTCCATTATTTATCTAATGTTAATGCAATGCATGCTAATGAAGTTTGATTTTCTTTCACTCTTTGTATTCTACTCTCGATTTCTATTTTTTTTTCATTCTTTGTATTCTATTTCAAATTTTGGATCCATTTCTTCCAAATATGTTTTTAGTTATCAGAGTTAGCATTTAGCGAAGAACAATACCTCATTCTCTGGATATCTAGCAAAGAACATTACTCATTTCTCTAGATATCCTTAACTGAAATCTAAATAGCAGTAGGCATAACAAGAAGAATATGTGCATTATAACTTAACCATAAATTCATCCTCTCAGTTTTTTTTTTCCTTTGTATTAAAAGATTAGGTAAGCTAGTATTTGTACTAGAACCTAGCTATCTTTTGGTTATTATTAATTTGAAAACAATAATGGTAAGAAA